>BCLH01001670.1:14418-31164 GCA_001602315.1 Zoysia pacifica | reverse complement strand
TAAGGGTGGAGGCAAGGGGTGCTGGCGCCAAGACAGAGGAGGCTGAGGGGGAGCGACGATCTGACACCGAGGGAGGCGAGGGGTGGCGGTGACCTGAGGGAGGATGCAGGGGGCAGCGGAGGCGCCTGTTCGGTTTGGAAAAAGTAGAAGGGGAATGGAGTGGAATGAGAGGGATTGAATCCGCATCTAGAGAGTAATAGATTCATTCCCCCCTCTAATCCACTTGGATTGGTGGACAACCGAACACGGCCTAAAGGAGGAGGAGGGGGCGACCTGAGGCTGAGGCCGAGGGAGGCGTGGGGCGGCGGCGACCTGAGGGGGCTGCATGAAGGGGCGGGGGTGGGAGTGGGGGTGGGGGGCTTGTCGCCGAAGGCGGCAGAGCCCGTCGGGATGGGGAGGCGGTGGCACGGAGGCTCGCGGGCCGCGGTGCGGGGGGCGGGGGTGAGGGGGGACTAGGGAGTTAGTGTGCGGGGTGTGGGACTGATTTCAAGACCCTGTGATTCGAAACTTCTGTAAAGACCCAAACGCAAAAGTCCGATATAGAGATCTGATGATCAGTGTTCAGTGTTGGCAAGATCGCTGACGTGGATGGGCTCTTTTACGAGAGAACGCATGCGTTTTAATATATTAAAATTTGAGAAAATAAACTAAAAGCTGAAAATCTCATACAGAATTATTTTTCTAACTTTGTAGGTAAAGAAGTCAAAAATATATTACAAAAGCAATCAGGTAGCTTTTAATCAATTTTTCTAAAAACATAGGTAGCGTTTGAATCCTAGAATCCGGATTATGGATTTTTGGATTTTAGAATCCGGATTATAAGAATTCAGAATTCCACCTGTTTGGATTACGAGATTTTATTTGAATTTTTTATTTTTTAATTTGGATTCTATAAATTTAAAATCTTAGCTATTTGGATTACGAGATTTTATCATTTTAGATATATTGATATGTATTATAGTATAGAATTTTAAATAATATTTAAACCTATGAGATTTTTTTTTTGGATTCTATAATTCTCTAAAAACTCACCTGTTTGAATATCTCTAAGATTATTTTTATCCAGATTATCAAAATCTGCTGGGATTCAAACGGGCCTATAGTATACCCCCCTGGAGGGGGCTATTAACAATGTCATGTTAAGCATTATTAGATTAGGAGCCTCAACCTACAACCAAGGGCAGGTTATCTTGTGAGGCATTAAATTTTTTGGGGTAAGTACAATGCACTTTTGACTAAAAGAAGAAAGAACACGAACATGTCATATAAATAAGGGAATAACACCTACCTTAGCTAAATACGGTTCAGATCTTAATCATCATGACTTGACCATATGTCTTGGCCTCAAACCATGTCATGGCTCCATTGGTACGTAGTCTCTCCATTTTTCAATTGATGTCGCTGTTGACTTTTATATTCAACTTTGATCATTCGTTTTATTCAAAAATTTTGCTCGAATGTGTAAAATTTTAAGATGTGGTTCAAATAGCTCTAATGATAAATCAAATTATATCAAAATATATGAAAGTTGTCAAAAAAAAAATTGAATAAGACGAATAATTAAAGTTAAATTTAAAAGTCAACGACGACATCAATTAAAAAGCGGAGGGAGTATATATGAACTACTATCCTTAGCTTTCTTGATTTCCTACTTTACAGATGAACCATACCTGATTTCAGTTGTTTATGTCAGCTTTATAATGCTTTTAATTTACAAAGAACCAACGGTTATGTGTACATAGGGGTTCATCTATGGAACAGAATACTGCGGTATTCAATATTCAAAATGAGAACAAAAGGTGAACACTTGCTTTTATTTGCTTGCTGATCGAATCACTATCGTCACTCGTTGTGTTGTTGTCTAACATCCACTCGTTCACACCGTGTGTTGAGCTTTGTTAATGCCGGTTCCTCGGCTGCCTGCGAGCACAGGCAGGCAGAGGTTGTGGGTCAACGGCACCAACGAAAGGGATATGCCTCATCAATCATTTTAGTAATGGTTGTATTAGTTCGATGCCTCGCTTTCTTACTTGGCTCGTCGTGGCGTCAAGGGCCGACCGGCTGATCTGCGCGCGCCCCAAGCTGAGCTGCCTGGGCCGGGCTCACGGACAGCGACGCCCATGAAGACCTGTTCGTAATATTCTTTATTAGCTCCCTACGATACTTATTAATGGTCAAAAACAAGTTTAACTAAACTTGGATGTAAAATAATTTTGAGATGGATGTAGTATCTCTTAGTACAAGTATTTGCGTACAAGATCAAATACTCTCGATCAGTCCCAAAAAATGAAGTAGTTTTATAGGTTGAGTACGAAGATAAGAGAGATATGAAAAAGTAGAGAGCGCACATATTAGAAAACAAAGATGAATAGGAAAGAGGGAGATATAGTTAGAGTTGTATTAAAAAAACAAAAATAGCATATTTTGTGGATGTATTTTAAATCCTAATAGGACTTGTTTTTGGGACGAATAGAGAATAGAGTAATTTTTCTCTCCGTAGGCAGGTGTACTTCTACAGCAATACTATCCAGTTGAGTTGATTAGTACCAATTAACAACTGCCTTGGTGAATGATATCCAGTAGGCTCAGTGCCCACGGTTAAATTTCGGTATGCACATGAGCCGGTCGGACCAAGCTCACATGGTGTTCCAAAATGTTTTTGCAAGATGAGTTGGGAACAGTGCGACTCTCACGTGCACGGTACAATTGGGTGCACACCACGAGATCTCCAAGGTTGTCCCAGGCACATGGGTGTGCGCGTCTAGCTAGGCACTCCAAATGGCCTCTTCTATGGTTCGAAACCAGTCCACACCAAAATGGCAAAAAGGATGTAACATCTGTGGTTTTTGGGTCATTGTCTAGGCCTAATTAACGCCTTAATTCAAAAGTCTATTAAAAATCACAAAAAAATCATGTCTTATAATTGAGTTCTGATCTGTACGATGAATTTATTATTTTCAAAGAACGAATAATTCAATGACTATCTCTTATAGACAAAAGGTTATCAGGAGCAAGTAGGAAGTGGCTGTTCTTTTTATACATTCTAAAATGTGTAGTTTTATGATAAATTAGATATAAAATCTGTAGTTTTATGATATTGTAACTTAAGTTTATAGTTTTATGATAATTTCATCAATGTACTTGTAATTTTGTGAAATTTATTCTTGCATGAAAAGAATATGGTGGCTCAGGCTTAGTCATGGTCTTTAAATTTTAAAGTCTTCACATGTGAACCTCTATCATCTTGTTTGATATTTTTTTTTCAATTTGAGTGATTGAAACCTATTAACCACCCATACATTCAATATAATATGTTTTTTGGTAACAGTCCATAAGTGACAAAGGTGCTTATACACATCAACTTCTCTTGATGCATGGAGATAAAGTGCTAACGTTGGGTCCCTTTTTGTTTCCTCCCTTGGACACTTTTGACCAATATAGAGATGGTGGAGAAACAAAGAACATCAAGGTTAGAGCACAGGATGGTATGTGCTTACGATAAAGCCACAAATATTATTCCAAATAGGACAATTTGCTTGTGAGTTTTGTATATATCCATCAATGATTTGCAAGGCTCGCAAACAACCAACAAGATTAAGTCAATGACACCCTGAAGATTCCGGAGCACAGCTATATCTAATTAGTAAATTAGACAACATATTCTATCAATTACATAAACCCTTACCAAGAGACGCAAATGCGCCTTTTTCCGCAGCACGCCGTAAAGGAACAACCTAGGAAGAAAGCAAACCCACCAAATGTAGGAACATTCAAGGGATAGAAAAGGGTAAGAGGATCCTTCAGATATATGATATCCTCACACCCACCCCACATTTCTCTTTCCCAAACAGCATATAGCAAAAGAAGCCGCATTTAGCTGATGGAGTATGGAGAGCTAGGGCAGAATTAAGAAAACCTGTGCCGTGATGGGCATCTATGTGCACGCGTCTGACGCTGATACGATGGCACCGGCAGATGGCTCTGGTTTTGTTTATACTTCCTCCGTTCTTAAATTGATGTCACCGTTGACTTTTAATATCAACTTTGACTATTTATCTTATTTATTTTTAATAAATATCATATATTTTGTTATAATTTGATTTGTCATTATAGTTATTTGAATCACAACTTTAAATTTTACACATTTGAACAATTTTTTTGAATAAGACGAATAGTCAAAGTTGATGTTAGAAATCAATGGTGACATTAATTTAAGAACGGAGTGAGTATATCTTTAACAATTAGGATAAGATAGTATAGTACCAAGTTGAAAGCGAAACAAGGAAGAGAGAGGAGAGAGAGCTACCAAACACCTTGTGTACTTCTATATATGTGTGTTTTTCCCAGCTGGTCCGAGGATACTTTGTTAGGGAAGCAAGCAGGCCTTGAGCAGGCTGCAACCAATCTCCAAAGGGGTGAAAGGATAGCTAGCTTCTTGTAAAAATAAGAGAGAGAGAGATCTAGAGAGAGAGAGAGAGAATTGGTCAAAGGAGAGAGAGAGGTAGTATTAGCACCTTTCAAAACCATATAGCGTTGCTCTTCTGCCTTTCTCTCTAGATCTATGCTGTTTTAGGGGTAGAGAAGATGGGGAGAGGGAAGACAGTGATCCAGAGGATCGAGAACACAACTAGCCGGCAGGTGACGTTCTCGAAGCGCCGGAGCGGGCTGTTCAAGAAGGCCAAGGAGCTCGCCATCCTTTGCGATGCCGAGGTCGGACTCG
The DNA here is from genome assembly GCA_001602315.1 of Zoysia pacifica. Taxonomy (NCBI): domain Eukaryota; kingdom Viridiplantae; phylum Streptophyta; class Magnoliopsida; order Poales; family Poaceae; genus Zoysia; species Zoysia pacifica. Next base: position 26,444 of record BCLH01001670.1, on the reverse strand, counting down.
TCGTCTTCTCCAACACCGGCCACCTCTATGAATTCGCCAACACCAGGTTTGTTTTGCTCGTTTCGTCATGTTTCCTTGCCAAGCTTGATGTGTAATCACAAGATCTGCTAGCAAGAGATCAAATTTGCCACGACTACTAATCGATAGGGTTTGCGTTACTTGAGAGAGAGAGAGAGAGAAGTAGAGTAGATACCTCGTGCCACTCGTACGGTCAGACCAACTTGGTGATATGTTTACTTCATCACACATCTGGGAACGTGAAAATGACAGCAATTTGTGTTTCTTTGTTACTAACTAGTAGAAGATTTGATAAACCGGTCCAGCAGTGAATCTAGGGAATATTTATAGGTCGGGTTTGCTCAAATGCATTTTATTTGCCTCTAGTAATTGCAGTTATGTAATTATTTTTCCATGTGGCATCATGTCACCATGAAGATATATCCGCGGAAAAATTATGCTGGGCGGGAGACATATCTCTCCTTCAAAATTTTAACCTTAAACAGAAAAGAGATAAATAAACACACTTGTGCGTTGTAATAATTTGTTCTAGGAACTAAATATTTGGAACCATATTGGAGAAGGATTTCTTTTTTTTTTTCCCTTCCAATAGGTTTTTGAAAGTTTCTAAAAGTGGTTTTGAGAGCAAGTTTCTAAGGGACTGTTGGAGGTGCACTTAGAATGGGTTCAAACTTTAAATTTCACTTCAGGTAGAGCAAATTGATGTACACTTTCCTTTTGCTATCATAATTGTTAGTTTAATGATTTGAACAAGAAATGATAACATGACTACACTTTGGATATGATTACACTTCAGTCATGCTTCCCACGGTGCAATAACCATGAGGTTGTATCGGGCAATTGCTCTATTGGCATACATATACTACATTAATTAGTATGAAAACCTCAACTATGAATCAGACGAACGCTCTGATCAAGATCAAGAACGAGGCTTTTCAAGCACCTCGAAGAGTCTGAGCACATTGTAGTCGCGTCACATAGACTTGGTGGCACATTGTTGAAATTCTTAGTGTTGAGGGCATCACACTACTAGAAGGCAAATTCTACGGGAGGCCCAAACAAATTTGAGTCATCCGTTTGCACAGATCTCAATGCAAAAATGGTTTTTTTATCTTCTAGGAGGTAAAAGCACTAAAATAAATAATAATTATTATAATTTTTAGATTAGAAGGGAATCAACATGTTATTGAAAGCGATGCATGCGATAGTTAAGGAAACTAAATCCTTCATTTTTTAAAAAAATAAACATATTTGATATGTTTGGAAAGTTGCATGTATTGTTATGGAAAGATATGTTCAAAAATCAAGGTGACAATATATTTCTTATTTTATCTTTTTTTTCTCCCAAAATTCAACGGCCTCAGATGGCTTCGGTGATTCACCTCTTGGGAGGTGAAAGACGAGGAGTTGGTATACCTTAGCAGGGTTCTAGAAGAATCAACCATTTTTCATAGAAATTAAAATAGTAGGGAAAAATAAAAAAAAACTAAGCAAAAAAAACATCCTAGGGAACTTTCCTAGAGAAAAGGTTGATGGGAAGATGGGAAAGAGGAAGTGCTCTACTGTTTTTTTCTTTTTGAGAAATCATAGGTTCTCATGTGGTGATGTGGATGCATAGTTTCATAATAGCTGTAATTAGCACCATACAAGTACTTAGCTTTTGCTTATTTAGCACTTGTCATGGAATTAAATTATGTCATGAAGCTTGCTTGGCCATCATTTTCTAGCCCCTGGTTCTGCCACTGAGCATTATGAAATTTTCCACTACTTTAATACAATTCGAATTGTTGAAAGCATGATGTTGACAGTATGGTCAATAATGAAATGTAAAAGAATACTAAGCAAAGTCGTAAGTTCCCTTAACCCATGAGGATGAATGTTACTCCCTCTGTCCCAAAATAATTGCCTTTTTGAATTTTAGAAATCACGTTTGACCATTCATCTTATTCAAAAATTTTGTGGAAATATTACTTGTTGTGAATTGTTCTATTGTTAGAAATATTTTAAGCATCACTTATTTGTTTTTATATTTGTACAAATTTTTTAAATAAAAGGGGTGGTCGAATGTGATGTCCAAAAGTAAAAAAAAAAATTACACTTTGAGATGGAGGGAATACTGTTTATTGTAGCATTTTGCATTGCAAAACATTCTAACGGAAAGTTGCTTATTATGGACCAGCATGAAATCTGTCATCGAAAGATACAATGAGGCAAAAAAGGATCACCAGATGGCCATCAGCGCGAGTGCCGAGGCAAAGGTACGCCGCACATGTAGTTGGTGTTCTTTTCATGATATATGAGTTGAGCTTGATTGTATTTACCTTTCTCAAAAAAAAAAAGAGAGAAAACGTGTTTCATATATATCTTGTAAATGCCTGATATACAAAAGCAACTGTCATTCCGATAGGTAGAGCCGGCCATATATCAAATGCCTCTCAGATAGGGGTGGTAACAGGCCGATAACTTAGCCTATTCAAAGGCTAGCTAAGACAATAAAAAGACCATGTCGAATTACATAGAATTTTAACTTAAATTTGAAAAGGGCCGAAACAAATTTGTGAAAGAGCCCATGGGCCGTAGCTCTTTACAACCCATACTCTCAGATAGTAGTTCAGTACATAGAAAGCATATAGATGTAAAATAGGAGCTATTTGATCAAAATATTAATGAACTTCCAAAAGAAACCACATCTCGATTTGATACAAGAATCAAATAGATTATTACTAAATGATAAATCATTTTAATTGTACATAGTAGTTTTTTTTCCCTTTGCCACTAAAACATACTGTTCTCATATCACGCTAGGTCTTTTTCACTAGGTTATAGGCTCATTATTTCTCTATTCATGTTAATCCATTCATACGCTTCAAAATGTCAGCCCCCAAAGCAGAGGAACAACTACAAAACTATAATAGGATGTACCAAATTAATCTTTTTTCTCCCTTTCTAGGAAGGGTTTAACCGGATGCAGACATACTCCTAGATGATTTCTTTCGCTATGCTCGCTATAGTTAAGGGATAGCGCTAGTGCTAAGCTTTAATTTCCTTAATTCATTCTTGCCCATCATACTCAGAACTAGGAAGCAAGGGATACACCAATATTTAATATGTTATACTCGTGTAATGACACATGAAGGAATTGTGAGAGTAGGCTGTCAAATTTGTTTGTGGCATCGGTGATGGTCGCAGTAAGTTAAATGTGAGCAGCACCTTCCCTGCCTTAAAACAAGCTGCAGCACGACACCTAGGGCGTGTTTGATTCGCCACATATGCTCTAACATGGCTTAGGCTCACGCGCTGGACTGTTTGGTTGACTGTACTAGACCCTAGGACTTGGCCTGCTAGGTGCAAAAAAACACCACTCGGCTTGGTTCCGAAGGAACAAAAATGAATCCCATTTCCCTCGTGCCTGGCTCACGCGCTGCAGGTTGAGCGGCCTGGCTCCCTACAAACGAGCCAGGCTCAGTTTTAAAGGAATCCAATCGCACCCTTACTGATATAGTTAGCATAGGACTTCCGATTACAGTTGGATTAGTCCATTAAAGGGCAACTTTTTCCCTTTCTAAGACAATAAATAAGATTTGGTAAAACACTTCCTAGTTTCAGATATGGCCTAGACTGCTCCAGGAAACTAAAAGCCATGTTTCTTAAGTTAGTGAGCCAACTATTCAATATCAGTCCATAGGAGTAGCATGGAATGCCAAACTGGGATGGGAGAATTATCGTGGTTTAGCTGCGAGGTACGGCCCATAGCTGATAGCTGCTAGGTAACTACAAATAGTTCTTTTTTAAATGAAAAAAGAAAAAAAATATGTTTTAGGCATGCAAGGCAATACAATGCAGCCGCCATCTTCCGTAAAGTTCAAACAAGCCAGGCTAGTTTGAAGCTTACAGAAGATGACAGTTGCATTGTGTTACGTGTTGCTTTAGAGCATCTCCATCAGCTCTCTTATAAAAATCCTCCCAAAAGATGTTTTTAAGGGCCACCCTAAAAAATTTGAGGATCTATTTTAATCCACTCCAACAATTCTCTTAAACCTGCCCCAATAATATTTGAATTAGGCCCAAATGAGGAAATGGCCCAGCTGTAGACCTAACTTGACTCGAATCTCTCACGAGCGACGTCACTCGTATCGCACCCGCCACACTTGAAGGCTTGAAGCCATTTTGCACGTCTGTGACCTCGGTGGCCGGTGGTTGTAACAATGGCGCAAAATGTTTGGAACCTAGTGCAATATCAGTAGTGTTGTGCAGCTTGGTCCCAAAACCCAAGCAGCAGCTAATAGAAATTCAGATAAAGTTTATGTCTTAACCATTTGTATGCAAACTTGTGATTGGGACCTGCAAACTGACTAAGGATTTGATGCTTCTTTGAGATAATAACATTTACCAGCCTTCACCAAGCTTGAATAGCATTTATTCATTTCTTTTAAGGCTGCAATGAAAAATGGTGGAACAGTGGTTCAAAATGTTTGCAACCTGGTGCAGTTTCAGTAGTGTTGTGCACCATATAGCTGGGCGGCAACGTCGGAACCGTGCCGGGTCGGCCAGTCGGCCTGTCGGCACGGCATCCCGTGACGACACGGTGACCGGCTAATCCCATGAGGCAGCCGGCGAGGCGATGGCCGGACGAAGAGGAGGCAAATGGTGGCGCGCGAGGGAGGTGAACGGCGAGGACAGCCGGCGACAGCGCGCGCCCGCCTAGGGGCAGCTGAGGGCGGTGGCACCGCACGCCCACGTCGAAGCGGCCAAGGGCGACGGCGACGCGCACCAACGTAGGAGCGCTGGGGGCGGGAGGGGGGCACGGCGCGGCTGGGAGGTTGGGACTTGGGGCTAGGGTTTTGGGTGCCTTTATATGGCCAGTTGAGTGGGCCGCCGTGGTGGAGGGATTGCTGGGCCGTGGCTTGGACAGCCTGTTACTGATTACCGGGCTGCTACCGGGCCTCCACTTTTTTGAGCCGTGCCCTTGCCTGAGACTTGGCCCAAGCACGGCCCACCTGACCGAGTCATGCCGGCCCAGGCCCATGGCTCACCCAGCCGTGCCGTGCCCGGGCAGTGCCAAAATCTCCAGGCCACGTGCCGGCCCAAATTGGCACAGCCAGTGCTCAGATATAGTGCACCATGGTCCCAAAACCCAAGCAGATAGAGGTGTAAATAAGTGCACCTAAGGTACCTCTTTAGTTAAAAAAAACAAATTAGTTTCTCAAAAGTGAAGGAGATTTAAAGTGAAAGAGATTTGGAGGGTAACCTAATTGTCTTTAGTTTTCACCCCTACAAGCAGCCATTGATAGAAATTCAACAGCATCAGTTGATTTGCTATTCTGATTTTTTTTTAAAAAAAAATGCCCACAAGGTATTGACTAATTCAAAATTGTTGAATGCTTTACTCAAGCCAATTCAAGTGATGCTAGCTGTTAAAATGATGACACTTCTGATTCTATGTATAACAGGAGAAGAAATATCAAAGTGAATCAAAGTTAGACTAGGCAAGAAAATCCAACAAGTTTACACATCATATTGAAAAAATATTGCATCAAAACATTATATTGAAAGATAAATATTTCAGCTAAGTAAGGGAAGATAGCAATCCATGGCTTCCCTCAAAAGCACTAAATTACACGTCCACCACCAACTCCAAGGCACCTTTTGGCTCATCCTTCCATGTCTATCCCCACTTAAGGCATCCTAATTAATGGAACAAAATTGGCATCTACCTTAACTAGAGCAATATAGTCAATCGCTCACTGTTCTTCATTATTGTGTACAAGTCTATATGAACTTATACTTGGAGCTAGAAGTAACTAACAACTTCAAGATGCATTTTCACACCAATATCCCGCAGCACCATATAAACAGTTAAACAACATCCATGTACCTAGTCCTGAACATTATGCATTTTTCACACCAGAGCCATCCTAATATATGATGCTTGTTCACAAAAATGATACCTATACCTTTTTTAATAGTGTTGTTATATCAAATTGTTAGTTGCATTTTTTACATCTCCATGTCACCTCAAAGCCATTCATCTATACTAACTGGAAGTGTTTTATCTTACAGCTCTGGCAAAGGGAGGCAGGAAGCTTGAGGCAGCAACTGCATAACTTGCAAGAGCATCACCGGTATAGCCCTAAACCATCCTACAACAAATGCAAATCATGAGTAAGATATTAAATTCATTGCATCTGGGTTTTTCTTTCTAACATGATTGTGATCACTATTGTTAACTGAGTTCTCGAATAAAAAAGGATAAAGTCCAATTTAGGGCCCCTTTGGCAAAATTCCCAGCTCCTGTTATGATATCCTTTATCATCTCGTAAAGTTAGACCTTAAATTATGCTTGTGTCTTGGGAAAAAAAAAAGACAAATTGCATAAGAGGTTAAATTGACCCAAAATCATCTTTTAGCGGGATAAAATAAATCAAAACATAGTTTAGTGGGTTATTTAGACTTTAGCTATACTTGAGAGAAGTAAATTGGACTTTATCCAATAAAAAACACTACTTCTTAAAGTCTAAAAATGAGGTCATGACACAGAATCAAGTTCTCAGCAACTTATGAAAGATCACAGCAACATGCAATCCGATCAAGGTTATATGCTACACCCAGGAAGCTAAAGTCACTAAAAATAATGTTTTGCTTGACAGGACGTTTAAGTGAATACCACACAATGAGTTGTACTATAACTTCCTCGGGATTATGGCACCCCAACTTTTGAAGATGGCAATAAGCAAAAATATGTTTCACTTCCCTAATAGATTAATTTAGTGTTTATAATCCTTAAATAGAAACTAGACTTGAGACATTAGTTCAATTCATCTATAAGATTGATAGCAATTGAAACACTCACACCTATCATTTTATGAGCAACAAACTGTAGTGATTCTTTAATGGTAAAAAAATATGTGTTTCAAAAATAGATATACTCCAAATAAATCTGAAAATGCATATAATAATGGAAGGTCAAATTAAAAAAGAAGAATACTTCTGCTTATCCTTTTGTTTATGTTTCCTTTCACTTGCTTTTAACATGCCTTCCTCACTTTTGCTTCCCTCTCAATGGTTCTTGTGGGTTTTCATCTCTAGCCTACCCCAGACTAAACTGCGTTGTTGTTGTTTGTTAGAAACCCTTTCTTCAATAAATTTGAAATAGTATTGTACACTAACATTGTGTCACTGCAGGCAGTTGTTGGGTCAGCAACTTTCTGGCATGGATGTAAAAGACTTGCAAAATTTGGAGAATAGGCTGGAGATGAGCCTAAGAAATATTCGTCTGAAGAAGGTTAAAATGCAAATTGATAAGACTATGCATCATGTAGTTATTAGTTTCTTGCAGAATATAGATATAGTGACTATTTTTTGGCAACTTTCACTTTACAGGACCAAGTTATGATTGATCAGATTCAAGAATTAAACAGGAAGGTTTGTAAGCATATCTTAAACATAAAAAGTTTAGTATAGTGTATTATGTAACTAGACAACTTCTTTCTGGGATTCAGGCAAGCCTCATACACCAGGAAAACACAGATCTATACAACAAAGTCACCCTTATTCATCAAGAGAATATTGAATTACAGAAAAAGGTACATGCATCTGCGAACATTTTTCCAAACAAAGATACAGCTAATACAAGTCATCTTTTATTTTTACCACTTCACAAGTCCAGTATATGTGGATCACAAATATAACATTTCCTTTTCCACTTTCAGGTGTATGGACAAAGTGTAAATGAGAATCTAACATGTACTACAGTTAGATACAGTACCCTGAATACGGAGGATGAAAATGTTCACGTTAATCTTGAATTAAGTCAGCCACAGAATGTGGAACAGGAGAAGTCAGGAACACCAAGTCTGGGGTGAGTTCTTGTGCAAATTCAAAACAATTCTGGTTCAACTGAGCACATGAATTTTGATAATTCACTGAAAGTGTATCAGGCTTCAAGTGCAGGAGGATGAAAATGACTAAGAGGCCTGGAACCTATAATCTTGGGCTGAGTAAAAAAGACCCATCTGCAATAACTATCAGCTAAACAGTAAAGCTTCCTAGATGCAATAATTTCTGCATTACAAGGATGTGGGTTGTACTTGACATTTTCACATTATGTTGCTTGAATCCATTCAGAAACTGCAGAATTTATGTCTGTATATTATTATGAAGAACATAGCTCTTGTGAATTGTAATTTTAAAATACTGTGCAGCAGAGAAGTTTCAACACTACTTGATAACATGTTAAACATATGGGATGATCCAGTATTGCTTCAAAGTTCAAATTAGGTATAAATACCGACTTTTGAAATGTAAAAAGAGAAAACACTTACGAGTGAATGCATGACACCCCAGATTTTAGAGAAACATCGATCCTAACTATCAAATCATGAACAGGCCAACATCCGGAGTACCACATATTAATGAAGTTGATAAACCCAAATGTGCACATAATCTCAATAGTGGGTGCTTCTATTATGCTTCGCCACAAACAGAAAGTCTTACCCTTAGTCCGAGAGCTGTCTGGTCACTGTTGTAGAATCCATTTGAGCAAGGGGACAGAGCTCAGTGTTTGTCACAGATTCATAAAATCTTTTGTGTACATTTATTTGTTTCATTCAAGTCACAGAAGACAGAACACATTTTAACTCCACCCATTACTGACCTTTGCTCTATATAATATCAATTTATTTTGTTTGTATATAAAAATGAAAGGCAAGACACAAATTCCAGCGATACATATATAACATTCACTTAAAAGCACAGATAGCGCATTTTCAATTTTACTTTGAATTAAGTGATGCTTCAAGGTGAGAATAGGTCATCTAGACATACATCATTTTGATTAGAATCTAGCGTGAAAACTAGGTCCCCTATTGGTCACATCACAGCTAGAACCATATGGAAACCACAGACACAGATTATGACAAGCAAAAACAGACACAGATTATGACAAGCAAAAAGGTAATTTAAACTAACAGAAGTTAGTGCTCGAATGGAATTCATAGTACGTCAAGAAAACTTACAGATTCTTGCAAGTTATGCAGTTGCGGCCTCCAGCTTGCTGCCTTCACATGCATATCTAATCAAAATAATCGAGTTAGGTTAAACACATCAGCTCATACAAGGGAAAGGATTATGTATTCTACAATGGAGAATCAGAACGTATAATAAACACAAGAATGGCACATATGCATCATAAGGAAAGAGTTGTGCAACAGCTCAAAGGGGACCTTCAAGAAATCTAAAAGCATGAAACAGTTCTCTAGAACAATGAAGTGTATACATAGCTTACGTTTTTTGTAAGACGTGTACTGTGCCATATTCGCGTCTACATCATGTGCAAATGCATGTCAACCAACCAGCAAAACAAAAATCTACCAGCTAAAGTAATTTGAAAAATGCAACTTGGCTACGGAGCGCATTCTGTTGGCCAGTTTACTAACAAAAATAAAACAAAGCCACAAAGTGCAGAATGGCACATCTTTCATGACTGTACAGTGCACCATGCAATGCAATTTGGTGGCTCGGGTGGCACATGTAGGCAGCCATGAGACATAGAATCCACTTACAATAGATGTAACTCCACATGAAACACGAACAGTAATTAGGAAGTGCATTAAGGGGTATATTGAGTATATATGATATTAGGAAAACAGCAAAAGGATAATAAAACTAACTAAAACTAGTTTCATTTCACCAACAAAAGAAAAAGGGTAACAAAAAGAAGAGGAAACATGTACCTAAGGGCTTACAGGATAAACACAAACCATGTTTATAGTACTGCCCTGAAAATATATTCTTAATCCTACTAAATACTCTTTTAACTCTGCCAAATCATATAGCAGGTATAGCTATAGATCATCCAAGATATCATGGTATCAATATATCAGACATCAAAAAACATAAAACTTTTGGAGCTTGATTACAGGCAGCAATAAATATGCATTCAAATGAAACAGCTAAACCTTCCTCGATGTCGTTAGGTGCTTAGTGCCATATGATATGAAAATGCAATGTGCTCCAAAAAAATGCGTGCAATGTGAAGAATACTTCATATGAAACTTCTTTTGTGGTTTGCTTATATCAAACCACCGTAACCTACACATCATTTAATTTTGTACAGCTTGCGTAATCTGATCCGTGCAGGTTAACTCAACGAATAACAAGAAATTAACCGAGCCAAACCAACATGCTTTTAAGATACTGAATAATGTGAACAGAACATGGAATGGATACAAATGACAGTAATATTCACCCACTCGACAGTAGTATGTTGGTCCTTATATTACATGCACTTAAGGAAAATTATAGTTCAAACTGCAACCTTTCCCTTGCAAAAAGTCATTGAAATGCCCAATACTATATTAGAATGAATCAAAATAAGCAAATTATCGCAACAGGAAGAGTTTAATCAAAAGGATGTCATTTAAAGGGATCTGCCAAAAGTCACACCTACATATTCAAACGCAAACTCTACAACGTTTTCCTAGAGTACTAAACCAAAACAGAAAACCAATAGAAACATATATGGATTAATCGTTTCCATCTAGAATCACATTTGATACCCCAGCCCTAGAACCGAAATCGTCATGTTCCTGACACAACTACGCATCCAGGCTCAATCTCCCAGCTCTGTGGCCCTCATAAGTTTTTTTTTCTGGTTTTTAGAAGTTGACAGCACCACAATTTTCACAGACAGTTCGTACAACTAAGATTTGCGTGCGGAGTTCAACAGATGGGAAGCGTAGTGCGAAGGGGCCGCTCACCTGGCGGATCCCTCCCACGCTCCGTCGCGAGTTCGATCGATCTCCCACGCCAAACCCTAGCTAAATCAGAGGTGGTAGTGGATGTGGAAGGAATGGGGAAGGTGTTTACAGGCGGCTGCCGAGCCGCGGGATTTGCCTTTGCCGTGGGGAGGGGCGGCTCGTGCAGAAATTGAACAGACGTGGAAGGAAACAGAGCTCGCGCGCCGTTTCCGTCGAGATCGAGGGCGGCTCGTGGTCCCTCAAACCGGAGGCCGCCGCGGAAGAAGCTCCAGCGAGCGGGCAGCGGCAGCCAGGCCAGGTCATCGAGGTCGACGAGGAAAGATCCAGGAAGCAGCCCGGCGCGGCCGCGCGGCACGGGGCTGTCCTGCACGCAGGAGTTCCACGCCCTCACCGGATTGAGATCACGTCACGGTTTAATCTTCGGATCGAGACGACGCAACTAAACAAATTGTTCCTCCGTCTTGTTACCACGGTATTTTATTTCGTTTGAACCCCAAAAATCGATTGTACGAGTTTGATGAAACAAAAATCATAAAAAATGGTTGAAAATCATTTCAAATTGAAATTAAAATTTGAATGAAATTCTATAACAAACTGATCGCTGTTTTCGGTTTATCGATCGGTTTATTTGATTTTCACCCACCGATTTTACTAGTTTATCTCTCGATTTTATAGATTATCAACCAGTTATCGAAATTTTAAATATTTTTATTTTTAATTTATTTTTATTTTTAAAACGAATATCGGATTAGACTAGTTTCGAAAACAGCGAAAACTGGATCGGTTTTCGCCTTTTTTTTAACTTTGCTTATCACTCTTATTTGGTATTATAACATTCAAAATCGATGTTCTTTAAAGTTAAAAAAACATGAGCATTTTGGGTAATTTTCTTCATAATGACAATGGAGTAACTTTTAGCCTCAAGAATGAACCTTTTTTAATCACAGGCTACCTCATTCATTCCTAGAAGAAATTACAGTCATGTTGTTTTATTAGGTACTACCTCGACTATAAAGGTCCTTTTGACAAGGCTTCTAGCTTCTAATTCTGTGACACCTAAAATTTTCAACTATTTTTAATATTAAAAAATTTTAAATTTAAATGCATTTCACAATTTAAATTAGAAGAAAAAAATTTAAAATTGCTAAAATGTATCATATCATTTCATGTCATTGCATATAATTTAAATAATTATCGAGTGAATAAATAGTAAATCAAGAATTTTAAAAAAAAGATTAAAAGGAATAGAAG
>BCLH01001670.1:0-13579 GCA_001602315.1 Zoysia pacifica | reverse complement strand
CCCGAATTAGAAATAAAAATAAATTAGATTTCTTATTGCGTCAGCATGACATCAGCACGACATCATCATATCCGATTAATTAAAATTAATTAGATATTAGATTAATTAATTTCATATTAACCAATAATTATATAATTAATAATATTATCAATCTAGAAAATAAATATAATAATTATGTAATAATAATTAATTATGATAGTTATTTAATAATTAATTATGATACTTTTACAGAAAAGCCCCTACACTTAATTTTAATTATAAATTAGTCCCTGTCGAGTGACAATTTTACATTTTAGCCTCTGAACTTTTGGTAATTACATTTTAGTCCTCCAATAATTTTGTAAATTATAGATTAGCCCCTAAACCTTATAAATATCATAACTTTTGATCCGTAATTTTGATTTCAGTATATAATATATCAAAACAATCGTATCAAAATAATCTATGCATTCATGACATCAACATACTGATTTTGTTTTGTTTTATTGCATTTGATTGATTGTTTGTGTTCTCGTGTGTTAGGCGACTTCGTCTCGGAGCTGTAGTTCATCGAAGACTTCCAGCAGCAAGAGTTCGAGACTGTCGACTTTTACTCCCTAAGAGTAGCAAGGCAAGTGTCTTTGACCATTTTGTGCCTAAATTTCAAAATATCTATCTTGTAGATTACATGCTTGTATCAAATTGACTACGTACCTATTAATAGAAAATTTTTAGTCTTTCACATTATGCCTTGTCACTTTAGTTTACTTTATTGTTGGGTAAATCACATGCTTAGATTTGCTACTGTCGGGTTGGGTGTATTTAAATGAATCATTATACATGCTTCACGAGGATTAATGGGAGATTAATAGCAACTTGAATAGTGATGATTTGAGTGATATGGTTGGTGTAGGACTATGTGCGGGGTTACTGGCACTGTTTTTTGGTAAGTTATCTTTCTAAATCTAAGGATCGGTTCGTGGAGCGACGACTCATGTGTTTCCGTACAGTCACGATGTCAAGAATGGGCGCGGCCTAGCGTAGTAAGTGATGAAAACCAGTTCTGTGCGTGCCAAACGATGGAGCGGAAAAAGCGGGTTACGCCTAGATCTGTCTGGAGAGAGATGTGTGAGAAAGGGAGGGTTACTCCCGGGAACCATTCGACACAAGAGGGGACTTCTCGGGTTTCGGTTAGTGCCCGATGGGTGAAACCTTAGTGGAAAAGTGTGCAAGTGCGACGGCACAGGCATAATGGAGATTTTTTTTAGTCACCTGGCAACAGGGGATGAAATCACTACTCGTGAGGAAATTTATACAACCTCTGCAGAGTGTAAAACTGTCATGACAGCTGTGCTCACGGTCACGAGCATTGCATAGATCCTCACATGATTAGCGGGAATTAGCATTGTTATTGGTATTAGTTTGGATTGGTGAATCACAGTGGGAGACTGTGATTTGGTTCTGTTACTTATTTTAATGTTCATAGGTGCGATATCTTTCACTTAGTAAATAGGTGCTTAATCGAAAATATGTGGCTCTAATGTGTGCTTTTATGTAATTAAACCCTATATTACATGTTCTTTGATGATTATCACATGTCATATGCTTTCTACACTTGCTGAATACATCCTATACTCAATCATGCCTTTATAATTGCTGCTCAATAGAAAGAGAATTTTGAGAGAACATTGAAGACTATGGAGCCGACATCTAAGCGAGCTATTTGATCAACTGCCTGTGGAGCCCCAGAAGCTTTCGTTTCGTTTTCGCTGTTTGGTTTGTAATTTAATAAGACTCTTAGTCTATTTTTTGTAATAGTTAGTTGCTCGAGACATTGTTTTGTTTTACTATTTATGAAGTCACTTTATGTATGGAACTTGTTTCTGAGCATACATAAAGAGTCATTTGGTTTTAGCCATAAAATCGGATATGACAGAATCTCATTGAGAATACAAATTTTTTAAAAAAATGATTTTTGTTTGATTCTGTAAAGTGATTCTTTAAAATAAAATAATAGGTTAGGAGCTAAAAAACATTTTTTCTGATTTTGTGAAGTCATTCCATTTTAGAAATTTATAGAATCAAAGAGAATCACTTTTAGCCATAGAATCATAAGTAAATCCGAAGAGTCAAGATCTGAGATCTCTGCCGATAGAGTCCTAAATCTAGATTGTTTATGAAACAAATTTTTATAATATGTAATTTTTTATATTAGAAATTATTTAAATATTCTAGATATGATTAGTCAAATTGATATAATTTGATTTGACCAAACAAAATATGATTATATTTGAGAATGGGGGAGTAGCTCATGCAGTCTGAAAACTAGGGATCTGTTTCGAACGGAAACTAGATCGATTGCATGCTGCTTCCTGAGCTTCACGGTAAACAGAATTAAATGAAAAAGAATAGAACCTGAAACTAGAACTTGAATATCTGTCAGGATTATCGCAGCCTCCGATCGAGCAAACTTCCTTGAATTCCACAAGTGCACCAGTATCTATAAATCTGTCTCGACAATTACACTTAAGTCTTATTTGAAACGGAGCAAAAAAATTTCTTTTTGTATTTTTTTTATGAGAAATTGAACTGATTTTTTAAAAAAATTTATGAAACTTTTACGTTTCAAACGGCCCTTATTCCATTCCTTTCTTCTTACTAGCATTTTTACCCCTGCTGATCGGAGAGCTCCAGTCTCTGCAATCATAACTGATTGAATATTTGGCAACCAGCTTACCACTCCCTGTAAGAAACATTACGTTATACCGTTTTTTCGACAAATATTACGATAATAAGTTTTAGCCAGAGTCTTAGCTCAAAGATCATGTTCTTAATTTGTAGCCTGTTCATGTGAACAACTTTATATTTACATGCGGTAAATGCTTTTACGTAACTTCCTATAGTACAGCACATCAGTATTTTAACCGGATGACTATAATCACCGCTCGTGGCACTGCGACGTGGAGTACTACCTCTGTTTAAAATATAAATATTTTTAGATTTAAATAAAGTCAAAAAATTTAAATTTTTACTAATAATATCTAACAAATTATATAATTTTTAATGTAAAAATATTTTTTTATAAAAATTTATTTTATGATAAATTCAAAAAAATATAATTTTTATATAATAAAATATTATTAGTTATATATTATTAATAGTCAAAATAATAAAAATGTGACTTTGATTAAATTTAAAAATATTTATATTTTGAAACAGATAGAGTGTAATATTATCAGGTTAAACTAATGGCCTACGGTTGCAAAGCTGTGCCGACAGTCCACTTGCCGGGATAGAAAAATGGCCATTTGATATGCCCGGTAGAATGAGTCTTGCAGTCGTACTTCACTCGCTCGTCGCAGTACTACTACAAGCTCGAAGCAAAACTGTACCGCACCTGGATCTCTTGTCGACCTGCATCACAGGGTGCTTGCATCCTTTCCAGCTGAGCCCCGGTTTAACAAACCGACGGTTTAGGAGCTCGACACGGCGACGGGCCACCAGGCATCCACCCCTGCAGCCTTCGTCGCCGTGGTTTACCCAGGGTCCGCCGAGAGCCGGCTATCTGTAAAGCTTAATTCGGAGCGTCGTTTTTTTGCTTTGTTTTCAGCACATTTTATCATCAAGTTGGGTTAGCACTTACTCCTATTCCATATTTATTATGTTTTAAATAACACCATGATTTTCAATATACAACTTTGACTTACACTTTTCTATATATTTTTATTTAAAACTTAAAAGTGCCATGCATATATTTTTATGAAAAAGTTTTTTAAGATAATTCTATTTATATAATTTTTATATTTTTAAATATAACAATTTTAAAGTTATTTGTAATTTATGTTTCCATTGTTTGACTCTAAAACTTGTTCAAAACGTCAAGAATGAATCAGATGCAGTACTACATTTTTGCTAAGTCATTGTTAGAAGAGTATAAAGTAGCTGTAGGTCTACATTTTTTACTGCTGTAGGATTAAGAAAAATAGCTAAAATCTCTTTTGAAATGTCAGAATTTTTATTGAAACCGTACAAAAATTTTACAGCAATCAATTCAATCTTATAAAAAATATAGAAAATATGAATTTTTCCTCCGTACCAAAGAAGACCTAAGATGACAATAGCTAGTGAGCTCAATAATTGTGTTTTGTTTATCCGGCCCGTGAGGCCTACGTACGCACCTTGAATTGGCTGACTTCACGAAGATATCAAACGATCGAGCTGCTACCTTTTAGGGTTTCATTTGGTTTGCTGCTGGTATCGATGCTCCGACTTATATAAACAGAGCCCGGGAGCCGTCAATCACGCCAAAACCCTAAGCTCTAAAAAACCAGCTGCCAAGGAGCAAATCAACTGCTGCCGACTTGCAACACCACCCATCAGTTCTTCCCCGGTCAAACTATTCTGCTATATTTAAACCGCCAAGAAAATTAGGTTCCTAGTGCCACTGCCAACTCGTTGAAAGTTCCAAGGCCCGACCAGCTCGCGTTGGCTCCGATATTTTCAGCGGCGGAATAAGAGAAAGTTTAGAAAACTTCGAAGAAAGCCGGAGCGGAAGATGGGCAACCAAACAGGAGGCGAAATGCTCCGGGCACTCACAACTTGTTAAAGACTCATTGTGCCCCTTTGTTTAGTTAGTAGTCCCTCTGATTTTAAACTATTGACACAATTGATTTTTAATTTTAACTTTTATTATTTATTTTATTAAAAAATTTATTCAAATATGTAAAATTTTATTATTATTTGATTTATCATTAGTAAAATTAATAATTTTACATATTGAAACAAATTTTTTAAATAAAACGAATAGTCAAAGTTAATGTTAAAAGTCAACAGTATCAATAATTTAAAATTGAATAGAGTAATTAACAACCGAAGAGAGAGAGAGAGGGCGATCCGATTTGATAAAATAACCGGGGAGCGATTAGTTAATGGGAGAATGGAGAATGTCTTTGGGAGCAGCGACCCATTAAACAACCGGTAATAATGCGGCGTTAACAATTCCTCGATCGTGGTAGAGAGGGGCATCGGGTGCTCAGTTCTAACTGGACAATGGACCATGCCCGCTGACATGTAGAGCCAGGTCTCACATATTTACGCGACGGCGGCCAGATATGTGATGTCGTCGCTGTGAAATAAAATTCTTCGGTCTCTTCTTCATTTATAGTGGTTAGATTTGGTCTTTGGTCACTATGAATGTCTAGTGAGAATAAATCTGCCCTTCAAATTGAATTCGTTTGATTTTGAGTTGGAAAATTATGCTATATTTTTTTCTTCTTCAGTGCCATAAGAAAGATGGAAGATAAAAGAAAGAAGAAGATGTTGCTCAATTCCACCACGAATGTTGGCCGCCACTCTTTAATTACATGTTCTTAGCATGTTTGATAAGTGTTTGCCTGTGCGGTCATCTATATGAATCTTCATATAGGTTTACAATTGAGATTTGGAGCTGCGTGATGTGTGGGTACTATGAAGGTGAAGATCAGTATTTGAATTCACTTCGATATAATTTATTTGTAATTCAAACTGATTGTATCTTGAGAATGTACTCACACATTAATATAGTTCTTCTTTGGCTAAAAAAACTACATGGCAATTGTTCAACTTTTATACTACTTTCAGTCACAATTATTTGACACTTCGTTGACATTGAGAAGCTTTAACATGTAATTTGAACTTACTAGATAATATGGTTTTAGCATCTCGTTCTTAATTATAACCCTTTTTCTGGAAGGAGAATAAAATGCGCACAAATGATCACTGACACGATACAGTAACTTTTATACGCAAACAAGAGGAGTAATTACGATCTTTGCTGCTTGCTCATACACAGCAGAAAAACAAGAGTAATTACGCAAAACACAGTAACAACAATATTTCATTATCCAAGCAAAGGAAAACTATTTGACTGTACATAAGCAGCTATCCACAGCCCGACCGATTAAATTGTACAGTTTTCTAGAATTGTTCCCTTTTTCTTTGATCTTTCATGATAAGCCTAAGATACATTTTATGGATACTAGAAAAACCATTCTGGCATAAGATACACTGAATTGAAGATCCATAACTGATTTTCTTCGCCACTATCCTGCTGGTTTAGCAAAGAGAGGCAGCAAGCTTGAGGCAGCAACTGCATAACTTGCGGCAAAATCATTGGTACGACCATGATCCAACCTACAGAAAACATTTCACAGAAATTGGACGAGTCCATTATCCACAAGGCAGTCATAAGATAATGCATTATCTTGAATATGCAATAATAAATGCATGAAATTCATGATAATTGTTTTTAAGCACGGCTGTAGAGAGTTGATATTATGCATGGTTTCGACTACCTCTTCCAAACTACTGAACTTATGTAATAGCTACCTGAAGTAGCACAAACCACATCGGATAAATGTTACTATGTAAGTTTCATTAGACACTTATAGTAAAACTGATGCTACAATTAGTCTATCATTTTTTGCTGCTTGAGTGACTTACCAATAACATTGCATTTAGAGTAGCCGTATCTATCAAAGTTCATTACATACTTAGTAGTATCATGTTTGTACAGTTTCCATCTATCACATATCATATCGTAGGTGCGGTTAACCTAGCACATCTTATATGCATAGCATATGAGTTCATGTACTCTTTCCAGTGAACAAGAACTCCAGTACACGTGGTTTTTCAACAAGGGCCCATCATATCACTATTACGAGCACGAAAACTACATGATACTGCGGTGTTTAAATGAAGTGAAAAAAGTTACGCTACAATCATGTAATCAGGATATCCAGGGTTATAGTTTATTATGGGATGTTTGCAAAACAAATGCTAATGCTTAGCACTTCTGAGATCTCAAGTGACAAGAAATTACAGTACACTGAATTATAGTGGATGAGAAAGCATAGTGACAATGATAATCTTTATTATATTTTAGTTTCTACTGCAATAAAGTTCCTTCATGCTAACAGTTAGATTTTCGTATAATATCATCTCTTAGTTCATGGTGCAAACAAAATCCAAATTGTCCTGACAAAGTAATGATCACTTATGAGCTAAGTTATCTGAAACCATCTCATGATAACTGATATTTATCTTTCATATAGGCATCAAGAGATCTTACAAGTTTCTCGCAAGTTATGCAGTTGCCGCCTCTAGCTTCCTGCCTCCAAATGCTAAACCTGAAAACAGAATATGTAAAGATTAGTCCACGCAGATGTCAACTACATATTGTTCATAAGAAATAAAAGTTTTTGCTATATTTTATCATCACCAAGAAGCATTCACACACATACCCCACCTCCATGGGAACTATTTAACATCAGACTTAACTTCAAACACCATATGTTATGATGTTATCTTTTCGTGACAGCTTATTATAAGATGTAAGAAATCAGTTTTAGTGTTTGGACAAGATATAGAAAAGTACAGTAAGATCAGCAGATAGCTAGCATGAGATATAAGCCAATGTACAGACTTAGATGATTCTTCAAACTGGAAAAACAGATCGAGAACCTTACATGCTATAACCATGACAAGATCTGTGCTGACCCTGAATTTCATGTTCCACATATTTCAAAAATTCAAAATATGGAAAACAAACAGAAAAGAGGGGAAATCTTAACAAACAAAATTGAAGTGTTAGATGCATTCAAACTATTGAGATCTAGGTGAGAGGCGGCAAGATCATAGTAAAAATCATGTACTCCATGTCCATGCATGGCAAGATGAGAATCGCCCGAGATCAAAATTCACCAACTAATTAGCTACCTGGATATGTGGATCAGATCTTCAATTCCAAACCGGCCCAATTGGTCATGCTTCTCTGCAGCACATCTTGACCCTCATCGTTTCTAACCCGGAGAGGAATAGGATAGCAGACTACACTGGTGCTGGTGCAAGAGGAGGGCAAGGCTGAGCCGACTTTTATAGCCGAAAGGGAGGAAACCAAAGCGACAGTAAGTACTAAGCAGAGAGGAGGCGCGGGTGCAGCAAACGAGTCAGAAAGATAATTAGGGAGTAATTATAAATTGAATTAGTGGCAGACGATGTCAGTATGCATTTGCAAACAAGAAAAAACTCCCAATTGCCAGGAGTAGATCTGCTCTGCTTGGCCAGACGCCCATTTAAAATGAGTATGATTGCCAATAAAAAACATCACAAACAGGATTCAGTTACAAAACTTTCAATATGATTACAATTAAGAATCATCACAAACAGCTACTGACAGACAGATAGACAGCTCTTTTCAAAACTGGTTTGTATATGCAGCTTCCAAGGAATGGTCTCATGTGTGTTCATTAATAAAAAAAGCAAGTGTGTTTAATACCCTCTTGGTTTTGTCAATCGATTTGATAATATGCCTGGTAGAATAGACTTGTCTCCAGATATCATTTACGATCAATCATGGTTAATTTGTGGTAACACTTCAAACATGGTAGGTAATAGTAACACAGCCATGCATGCAAGATATATACCTACACTTTGCAAACGGCCCTGCATTTGTTTACTTGCTGGTTGGACTGGCTGTGGCTTCGTTGAAGCTGCGCAGGAGGGGTACTGGGCAAGTATCTTTTTGCCTCTAGGATTCTCCTTGTCGAGCTGACATTCAACTGGGCTCGCTTTTCATCATAAGTGGCTAGATCTCGATCCATCGATTGGCTTCATTAGAAATGGAACATAATGATTAGAAACCACACTCTGTAACTTGACCAAGTCTAACAGTGCAGCAGCGTGACATGCACTTACTAATGCCTGCTATGGCAGCAGAACATCAATAATAGAGTTTTCTATTCCTTAACAGTGAATTGGGGCCATATTGATGTGGTAGAGGATCCACCGGGCTGAGACACGTTCCCGGCCACGGCTACAGCTGAAGGTAATCTTTCCCCCGTGGAAAGATCAACTTCTTTTCTACTTCTTTCTCAATGGATCTCCTGCTTGCCTTATATAGACAGCAGGGCTAAACAAACCTTAAACCGACTGCAACAAACCCTAAACAACCTAATCTTTAACAACAAACTCTAAACAACCTAAACTTTAAGCTAATAAACCCTAACTAACTGGCTGCCACTATTGGGCTGGGTGTTGTGACGTCCTCAATATGCCACAACACTACTCTCTCCCCCAAAGATAGCTCGTCCTCGAGCTGTGACACTAATTAAGCCTTTTACATCTCGGCTTGAGAACTTAATCCTAACCAATGGCGGCCGAAATCTAGAGAACTAGAGGAGGTTGCCGCCTACCCAATGGAACCCATCCAGGCCAGGGCTGTAAACATCCGAGAAGTGAGCTGTCAGCCCACAAAACCTCCCCAGCAGCGCTTATGGAGGGCTGGCCTAGTCCATAGGTCGGTACTGAGCACTCACTGGAGAACAAAGACGATGATTGCCTGACCACGAGAGAATCTGGAGACCTACTGCCTTGTGACATCGTCTTTGTGGGGAGAACTGCAGGTGCAGATGGCGTTGACGTCTTGATGGGGACATCTGGGATCGATCTGCACAGATCGGCTCTGATGGTTGGAGAGACGTCTGGGACGGTGATGGTGTTGATTATTAGAGGCGACACCATAGCCACGACGATTTATGTCTTCTTGTCTGATGCCGACACTTCCATGTCAGCCGGTGATGGCACTGCATGTGGCCGATCTGGCCCATCTCTATCGCTGTAATGCGATGTTCATGTCCTCGCTTGCCCTGTGCGGAACTCGCCTCCCAACAGATGTTCTCCATCATGGCGATGAGGAGATCGAGCTTTGAAGATGGTGTGATGGTGGCTACAGGATCGATAGCGCTGGCCATTGAGGCGATGCGTCGGTGCTAGTCTCTGAATACCAATTGTTGTGGTAGAGGATCCACCGGGCTAGGACACGTTCCCTGCCACGGCTACAGCTGAAGGTAATCTTCCCTCCTTAGAAAGATCAACTTATTTTCTGCTTCCCTCTCAATAGATCTTTTGCCTGCCTTATGTAGACAGCAGGGCTAAACAAACTCTAAACCGACTAAAACAAACCCTAAACAACCTAATCTTTAACTAATAAACTCTAAACAACCTAAACTTTAAACTAACAAATCCTAACTAACTGGCTGCCGCTGTTGGGCTGGGTGTTGTGGCGTCCACAATACACCACAACACATATATATTATTCAAAAGAGCTGGATTCAAACATTGTGATCAGTATACTGATTCTTTTTCCTTATTCCAGGGTAACTGGTAGTTACTGAAAGCATGAACATGAGAGAAACAATAGGTAGCAAGATCAAATCCTTAATTTTTTAAAATGATGAGAACACAATCACGAATTAAATAAATGCATTATTTCATTATACCTTGTATCATTTTTTACAAGCTGTCCATAGCTCTACTTGATCAGCTTCAGTTTCCCTTTTTTTAGAGGATCAGCTTCACCTTCTGATTCAAGAAAATTAGGTTACTACCTTACTGGAGTCCATAAGCAATTCAGTATTTTAAAAATGATAAAGTCCAATTTACTCCCTTCAAGTATAGCCAAAGTCCAAATAACCCTCAAAATATGTTTTGGTTCATTTTACCCCGTCAAAACATGATTTTGGGTCATTTTACACCCTCATGCAATTTGTCTTTTTAATTCTCCATATGCAAGCGTAATCTTACAATGAAACTTTATTAGATGATAAAGCACATCATAACACATATTAGAAAAATACGTCATGATTTTTTTATCATTATTTTTCCTATAGTTTTGTATCCAAAGATTAATTTACTATTAAATGTTTCTTCCTATAAAAATAATGATAAAACATTATAATTATTTTTTAATATGTGTTATAATGTGCTTTATCATCTCGTAAAGTTTGATCTTAAGATTATGCTTGTGTATTAAGAAACAAAAAAGACAAATTATGTGAGGGGGTGAATTGACCCAAAATCACGTTTTGCCGAGGTAAAACAAAACAAAACATAGTTTAGGGGGTTATTTGGATTTTGGCTATACTTGAGGGGAGTAAATTGAACTTTATCCTTTTAAAAAAGAAAATGGACACCTCAATTCTCATGATCTAATCTCGTACCTTAATATTCATTTCCACATGTGAGGGGAAAAAAAAGGGAATGGAGACAAGAATTGTAACAATGGAGAACTGCGACACCCAAGAAGTACCTTGAGATCTCATCTTAGTTATTCAGATGTGGAGTTTCATTCCATAGGTTTGGATATACATCCCATTGGCTGCTGGTAAAAATATTTACCAGGCAGCAACTTGATTGGATAATATGAAGAGTCACAAAACTTGGAATCACGATAACAAATAAGGCGAACAAGCAAACATATCGTATGGCTTTTCAATGTATCAGCTTGAGAAAGTTGGATCACATTTTAATTTAGTTCTCCATTAAGTTGGTGCCCTAGTTCATGTATTGTCCAGTGAAGAAAGTGTTTTGAGAATGCATCAACTTTGAAATTCAGAGGAAATACAGGACGAACATTTGCCGATCAAAACTGATATGGTAAGATCATCACTCTAATATCTCTTTTCATGCACCTGATGCAAATGTCTGAGGATATCTCAACATGGGGGCAACTCAATTGATGGAGGTGAATATTTAATGGTGCATTATTGGTGATGTGTGAGAGTGTTTGATCCAACATCCGACATCATCAACTTTATTTAAGAAAAGGAGGAGGTCTTTTGACAAAATGATAATAAAAGGTCCTAACTTTGACAGGAAATACTGAGCAAGTGCATGATCAACTGTAGCACATGGTTGAAAGTTCCCCAAATATGGAAAATGGGATGGTCTTGTTAAGTTTCTCAGAATTTTCTGAGAAAGACATCACCTTACCTTTTGACATACACTCGTCATCCAACTAAATTATAACTATTAAGCTTTAGGGCGGTCTTTTTGAAGCAGATTTATTGCATGAATTGAGGGGACTAAACGGGTGCTGCTTTGAAGATGCCAGATTACAAAGTTCCATTACATGGAACTCTTTGCTCTCTTTTTGGGCTAATATTTGTGATATGATATAGTATCCAGGTTATGATGGTGGCCTAGCAAACTGAAGGGGAGGTCACAACTGGGCAGGTTGATACTTAGGGAACAGCTAATGCACCAACAGTGCCGTCCTAATGCTGATGATTGCACCGAAAAAACTCTGGGCTAGTCGGCAGAGCTCCGACTCCAAGATATAGGTGCAAGATATGCAATTTGCATGGTACATTAAAGTGGGGTAAGCCACCATTCTAAGTTCAAAAAGAAATAAACAAGATGTCTCTACCAAATATCATCAGCCCAGAGCCCACGGCAGCAGCTACAAGAATGACCATCTTTAGTGCACTAACAAATACATCTTATAGCCTATAATTCATGTGCCATTATTCAACATGTAAACAGGCATAAAGTTAAATGAGCATCTTTGTAAGTTCGATTCATGAAGCCAGGCCTAAGCAACTCAGCATTGTACCGGCAGCACCTTTTGTTGTCGGCAATGTACGAGATGGGCAGAAAATAGATCAAGTGGGCACTCAAAAGCGATCAGATCAAGGTTTAAAAAATAGCGTCCGGGGAGACCAAGTCCTACCTCGATATGTCGGCACGGAGGCCACATGTCCACGTCGGCAAGCGCGCGGGTTAACACGGACACAGCACGGCTGTGAGCTGTCTAGGGGCAGCTGCCGCGCGCCGCACCGGCGTGTCTGCGTGCGCGCACTTCGCGCGCAGTGGTCGGTCGGCAGGTCAGCAGCCGCTTCCCTGTCGAACTGGCCGGCCCGCCGGCCGTCCTCGGGAGCGTTTCGTCGAACGGCTGGCGTGGGTGCGGTGGCCGACAGTTCTTGGCCGCGGAAAAGGAAAAAATTCCGAGAGCATAAAGATTTACACGCCTTCTGCTTGATAAGAAACAGAGGAGCCGCCCTCCTTGGCTGATCTCGTGGCCGTCGGCCAGCTCGGGCGCCAGTTCCGGCGTTGCTGCCGCCGTGGGGAAAGCACAACGACCATGGTGCCACCCACGGGGGTCCGATTAGCTTCCGCTTACCGTGGAAGTAAGGACCACCCGCCAGTTCTTTTGCGATTGTGGACTTGGGCCGAATTGTACATGTTTTTAGAATTATTCCTTACTGAGCCCAGGACGCAAAAAGGAAAAAAGGCCTGAGATGCTGGGTGAATTTCTCTTGTTTTAGGCTTTTTCCTTTTCTGTCGTTTAATTTTTGTGATGCCTAGTATCTAAATAAAAAAACAGTAACTACAATGTGCAGTTGCAATAACAATGATTTTGTTTTTTTTAATTAATTCATAATATAGTAAAAAATGAAAAATGTAATAGATTTTAAAAAAAACCTTAAAAAGTAACTTATTAATATGCTAAATAAAAATAGAAGAAAAATAAACCTAATCTTTAGTCGTTAAGAAATGAATTCACTTCAAACAAAAATATTTTCAGTGATCCCAAATGAAAATTTTTAGAAAAAAGATAACAAAATATCAAATTGCTACTAAAATGTAGGAGTAGTGATAAAGTCTCACAACGAATTAGTTAAAAAAATGCTGGCAATAACATCTCTATCTACATAAAAAGACTAAATCAGATCACTTCAAAACATTAATAAATTAGATTGCTTCGTTTGTATCTAAAACTTCA
>BCLH01001669.1:46533-74494 GCA_001602315.1 Zoysia pacifica | reverse complement strand
ATATAGGATAGACTCTTTGTGTGCATATAAGTATTTGAATAACTTATGAGAATTATGCACTTGTCGTATGAATGACAAATTGGGAGTATACCATATATCTTGGATTAGCACAAAGAGGTATGAATAAGATTGCAGTGAATTTAAACAAGAGATGTAAAAGAGAAAAATCCTTATATCTTGATTGCACGGTAGAACACTTGGAATGGCTTTTGATGACGAAGTACTTGGTGTTGAGACACTTGATGTAGAAGGTACTTGTCATTGTGATCTTGGTGAAGAAAGTGTAACCGACATCTTCCTCACTCCAATAGTTCTTCACATTGATAATGAAGTTCTTCTTCTTGAATGTTATCTCTTGTTCTTTATCCTCTTTATGTTACTTGCATTTGACCTTACAATTTCAAAAGAGAGACAAACGCCAAATGCACATAAGAGCTCCATGGATCATGTCCTTTTGAGTGGAAGGCATTTGGAAATGATCATGAAGCCTCATAACATAGGCTAAACTCCCCCTAGAGTTATGCATAGTTATGGTGGAAGGCAGGGTATATACATATCATTGTGTTAGGCACATGGGGTAGTTTAAACTATGTTACGGTCGGTAGCTAGAACAAAAGATACTTGATTGAAAGAGTTCTAGACATACCTTTTGGTAAGGAGACGTTTATGATGTCACTTGAAGAATCTCATTCATCCTCAAGAGAAATTAAACAAAGAAGCACATGCAGTGAAAGTCTCCTTTGCGATTTCCTATATGCAATGCATGAACAAGTATATCTTGCAAATCTATAACATGCCATTGTAAATGCAAACAAACTTAAGAACATTGCATAATAGAAACCTATCTAATACCAAGTTTGGCCCATCTCAAGCTTATTCACCATAAGCCCACCGTTTTGCCTTGAGATAGTCAAACCACCTTCTCAAGCTCTTCCCCCATGTTTATGGATTTCTCAAGATAGTTAGGTGTCGACTAATTTTTTTTGTGACCTTTTCTTTTAGTTAATTTTATATGATGCATGTAATGCAAAGCATACTAGTTCACAAAGGAGTTTAAGAAACCACGCATTGAATGAAAGAAAATCACTACAGCTATTATAGCCACGGGTTACCTCCTTCATGAGTGGATTGGCCGTTGAACTTCATGACACTTGTGGTGGACTTCAAGGTTCTTCATGTTAGCACTTGGTCCACTACCACCGTCCTTCTAAGTCTTCACTTTTGGAACCCAAGCAAGCTTTGTTGCCCTTTCTTGATCAACAATACACTTGGGTACCCATATCCTCTTGATCATCCGATTCTTCTTTGGTGATCCAAGTGCTTTGCTTTCACCTTTCCATCTTTTGCCCTAAAGAGTTTGTAGTGCACATTTTTATGGAATAGGTTAGCATTAGGTAATGACATGAAATTACTCACCTTGGGGCACTCCTTTGACTTGTGTCCATCACGGCAACATTTCTCACAATAGTTCTCATCCGCCATAAGAGAAGTTGCCTAAGCGGAGATGGTATCTTTGGTGCCAATGATGTTGATGGCGGAAGGGTAGGAGCCTAAGCCTCTTCGTGAGATGTTGTTGATGAGGTTGCGGCTTAGGATGTCCTTTTGAATTTGCCTCCCTCTTGTAAGCCTCTCAAAGTCGTCCATCACCATCTCTCTTTCTTTCTTGAGCTTATGATATTCCTTCAAAATAAAAGGCTCAAGAGAAGTACTCTCTTTAGAGAGGGTAAGGTCTTCACAAGTAGTAGAAGCATTGCATTTAGTAACATGAGATGATGAGGAAGAGAGAAGTTTAAGATTGAGAGCTTCATGAACAAGTTCCAAGTTCTTATGTTTCTCATTGAGCTTTATGTGATCTCTCTTGAGCTTGTCAAAACTCTTTTGTAGGGCTCGATTAGATTGCATAAGATCATTGAACTCACTCTCAAGCTCTCGAACCTGAAATACCACCACTTCATGCTCTTTGCTTATCACCTCAATTTTCTTGTTCTTCTTGAGGATCATCTTATGAGCTTTCTCAAGCATGTGGATAAGCTTGTCGTACGAGGGTTGCTCTTCCTATTCACTATCCTCATCTTCTTCTTCATCTTCATCTTTCCCTTGTAAACTTCTTGCCATGAAGCATGTGGGAGGTGGTGGTAGAAGATTGGAGGAGCTTGTGATGGCAATCTCTTCATCGTCACATTCTTCATAATCGCTTGGTGAAGAAGAGCTTGAGTCATCATCGGTAATCCATTCACCAATAATATAAGCCTTATGTGTTAGGCTCTTCTTCTCATTGTCCATGCCTTCCATCTTGGTGAGGAGCTTCTCATCCCTTTCCACACTACTATCATCCTTGTCAATAGTCCATCTATCATTTCTTCGAACCATGAGAAGAGGTGAAGTCTTCATCATAAGATCATTTACCATTTTACCTTCACTATTGATTCCATATTCTACCTTGTTTGAGACCAAAAAGGAAGAATAGTTAGTAGACAAAATATTACTTAATTCACTCACACTAAACTTCTTGATGGATGATGGATTGTGCACGGATGTAGATTGATCTTCAAATTGGTCACAACCACCAATGAACATGTTCTCATCTAGGGAGTTATTCTTCAATGATATCTTGCCAGTTAGTTCTTCAATTGTAATTTCTCAAGATCTTCATTTTGAAGTGCAATGATAATAGCCTCATTTCTTGGATTTGATAGAGTTTCCATCACCTTCTTGATAGCCTCAATATTTGTGATTATTCGCTTGTCATAAGAGTTGATCCACTTGACAAGATAATGTAAGTGAAGACACAAATCAATCAAAGTTTAATTAGGTAGCATGGCAAGGCTATCAAATTCATCTCATAAAGCCCAATAAGAATCCTCAATAAGCAAACTAGCAATATCATCATGATATTCAATAAAAGAAGATTTGCTAGGGGAGTGAGGAGCAGTGCAAACTCCGGGCTCATGTGAGATATGAGCATGATCATTTATAATTGAGCTTGGCGTAGAGGTGGCTTGGTACTCCTCATCAATTTGACTCGTGCCAATCTCATCTTCATTGGGTTGCTTGATCATGCCAACAAGTGAATTGATTCTCATTCCTATATCATGAAAACAAAGTGAGGCATCAAACAAGCTTTCATCATATTTCTCAAGAACATCAAGAAAGTGAGAATCATAATCATTGATAGCACAAAGAGCACCACTAGTGGAGGAGATAGAAAAGTCATTAGTGAAACTCCTCGATTCTACCGGTTTTGTGGCATATAGGTAGCTTAGCAAGCGATTCTTACATGAGCCACTATCGGACCCCAATGGGGAACGTGTCTCCATCATTCTCGATCACTTCTCAAAGGCGGTTAAGCCCTAATTTCAGCACTTGGCTCTGATACCACTTGAAAGGATCAAGTGACCGAGAGGGGGGGGTTGAATTAGGCACTCACTAATTCTAACTTTTCTACACCTTACCGCTAACTAGGGAGCTCGCACTCAATTCCTAGCAAACTAGAGATGAGATAACACTCAAGGAACAACCCAATATGCTAGAGGCTATCAACAAAGAACACTAGAGATAGGCTAAGAATAAACAAGACAACCTAGTCTAGAGAGATAAACCAAGGATGGGGCTAGGAACAAGCTAAACAAAGGTTAGCAAACAAGATAAACTAGCTAGAAGCTAAGCAAGTCATCAAGCAACTCCTACACATGCTAGTTATGATATGAAAGCAATCAAACAAGACATACTAGCATGAGAGCCACAATGAGTGAACTAAGAGCAACCTATCAATACTACTTGCATGAATAAAAGAGCGGAAGGTAAATGACAAGTAGTAGAGAGAGAAGGGAGGCTCAAGATTTTTTCCCGAGGTCTCAGAAGGATGGCGCCTTCCCCTACTCCTCGTTGGATCACTCCCATTGGAGTCCTGGTCCCTTTCGTCATTCTCGGAATGATGCTTACAAGGGTACACTTCACTCCCGAAGTGAAGTCACTAGAGGCCCGACTGTCGCACACAATACCCAAGCGCTAGAGCAAACCTCCAAGGCTCGAGCGCTCACTCTTGGTGTCCCTTTCAAGCGGAGGACCCGAAACCGCTCACAAACTTGTGACGTCTTTCACAAACACCACGAAAGCTCAATCACCGACTTCTAACCGGTCTAGGCTGCCATAGACCAAGGGTAACAAGCCTTATCACTCCTCTCTAGCCTCACAAGTTTTAGGAATGTGTGGATGCTCTAGTTACTCTCCCTTTAGCACTAAAGATCTTCTAATCTTCCACTCTTGTGCTCTCCTTGGTGGCCCTTGGCTCGTGCAAGATGTTTTCTCAATTCTTCTGGACGTTGGACATCTTCTCTTGGGCTGGCATATGACTATATATAGGCTACCAACTCTATAATATCCATTTATAGCCGTTGTCAAAAAGCTGACTGCTTTTTCCAATCACTGGACTATCCGATAACTTGACCACAAGACTATTCGGTGACCACACCACCGGACTATCTGTTGACCACCTTCGACTTAGAATCCAAGAACATCCTCTCTAGACTCTATCTTCTTCTAGTCACAGGATTGTCCGGTGTCCTCTAAAAGTGCATTTAGGCCCCCTTGTGGGTTTTGGTGAATGATGACAAATCATTCAAAGAGCTAATGACATTTGTTAAGTGCATTGACAGCGCGAAAGTTTCAAAAAAAAGAAAAAGAAAAGAATGTTAATGGAAAAAGAAGACTCTCCAATTTTCTTGGATCAAGTCACGAAGCCTTTTCTCATGGAGGAATACTAGATTTTATTAGTTCTTGAGTCTAAGTATGCCGTACCATCATGGGGGACTCAAATTGAGGTCTCAAAGTGCCAAAAATGCTCAAACCTTGACCTAACCAGAGACCACTTACCGGAGTATTCGGCACATTGCCAGAATCTTCGGTAAGGCTTACTGGCTTTACTCAAAAAGGCTCACCGTAGTGTCCCGCAAAGTGTCGGAGACACTGGTGGCCTAGCAGCCTGCACCCGAGAGGGCTCACCGGAGTATCCGGCATAGTGCCGAAGACTCCGGTGGCGTAGGCATTGCCAACCGGAGAGGCCTCACCGGAGTATCCGGCAAGTTGTCGGAGACTTCGGTGAACCGAAGTGTCTAGCAAAGTGACGGAGTGTCCGGTCAGTCAGAATGTGGTCCAACGGCTACTTTTTGGAGCCCGAGTATTTATACCCCCTCAGCCCCATTTGAGAGTGCTGACGACTCACACTTGAACAACACTCTTGAGCTCCAAAAACACTCTCCCGCTCCCTTCCAAGGCCTAAGCTTGCAAGATTTGAGCTAGGGATTGTGAGAGAAGTGCTTCCACTCCCATTGAGCATTTACGGCATCTTCGAGCTTCGATTTTAGTTTGTTACTCTTGAAGCTTTTGCTCCTATACGGCTAGGCGTGCCTGGGAGCTCTCAACTTGTGTGGTGACGCCTCGGAAAGTTTGTTCACCCCTTCCCGAAAAGGGATTTGATAGTGGAGAACTCAATCTTACCTTTGTAGTTGGTTGAGTGAGAGAAAGAATCGAGTGAGATCCGGTTCTTTGTGAACCTCTCAACGGAGACGTAGAGTTCTTTCGTGGACTCGAACTCGGACTAAAATCTTGTGTCTCCTTGTGCTCCTTTCATTCCTGCAAGTTCATATTGTTCTTATTGTTCATATTCATAGATTTGTTTCGATCTGCTTGCTCATTAGTTTCTAGCTTGTTTAATTGCTTAGATCTACTTCCTATATCATATTCTAATCTTTTGATTCAAGTGGAATTTTCTAGAACCCGCTCAAACTTGCTTAGATTCAAATTTTGTCCAAGTGCCTGTTTAATCAGAGTGTCCTACAAGTTACCGAACAGTCCGGTGACCGGAGTATCCGGCACATTACCGAAAACTCCGGTGGTCTGACAGTTCATTGAGTTTGATTTTTCAAGAATTATTTTAGGTTGCCTATTCACCCCCTCTATGCAACTTTCAATTGGTATCATAGCCAAACTCTTCGAATCGAGCTTAAGCACTTAGAGAGACGATGAAGGGTCTAAGGGAATCAGGCCAAGCAAGCCAAGAATCAAGCAAAGAGATTGAACACTCTTCTTCAAGTGAGAATGATGCGAAATCCTTCTCGCTCCTCAAGAGGAAGGCCAAAGAGGCGAAGAAGAAAAAGAAGAAAGGAGATAAAAAGGACTATTGTAAAACCCCTTTCAATTATTCTCGTCATAATTATAACACAAACTTCTTATCGTTACCCATTGGTAAACCACCTCAATTTGATGGGGTGAACTATACCAAGTGGTGGCACAACATGAAGTATCACCTATTTTCGCTCCACCTGAGCATTTGGGATATTGTTTGTACAGGTGTTGAATATCCAGATAGTGATGATGATGAAGAACTCACTCTAGAACAAGAACAAAATCTCCACCAAAATGCTCAAGCGGTGATGGTTCTTCTCTCATTGCTCAATCAAAAAGAGTTCAACAAGGTTGATGGGTTAAACTCAGCAAAGGACATTTGCGATACGCTTTGAGTTGCTCATGAAGGCACCAAGACTATAAGAATTGCCAAGATTGAGATGATTGAGGGAGAATTGAGAATATTTGTGATAGAAGACAATGAGACCCCTTAAGAGATGTACAACCAGCTCAAGATTCTCGTCAACAAGATTAGAGCCTATGGAAGCAAAAATTGGAGTGATCATGAGGTTGTCAAAAAGATAACTAGAGCTTACACGGTTAGAAACACAACCTTATGTACACTAACTCTTGAGAGCCCTAACTACAAGAAGATTACTCTCGATGAAGTGCTTGGAAAGATTATCAACCATGAGATGATGGAGAAGGAAGCTTAATATGTATAGAATTTGTCAAAGGGCACCTCAAGCTCAAAGAATCAAGGCATAGCACTCAAGGTTAGCAAGAAGGGCAAAGGTAAGAAAATAATTGAAGAGAGCTCAAGTGATGAAGATGAAAGCTCCGACCTTGATGATGAAAACATGGCTCTCTTTCTCAAGAGATTCAAGTTCATGAGGAAGAAACGCAATTACCGTGATGACAAGAGCAAAGATAAACCAAAGACAAGAGGTAAAAGAGTTTGCTACAATTGTGGGATGTATGAGCACTTTATTGCTAATTGCCGAGATGAGAAGAAAGAAGAAGATGATGACAAGAAGAAGAAGGAGAAGTACTTCAACAAGGACAAGAAATTTTCAAAGAAGAAGTACACCGGTGAAGCCCATCTGGGAATGGAATGGGACTCAAATGTGGAGAGTTCCGATTCGAATGATGAAGGCGTTGCTACATTTGCCATCAAAGAATCTTCATCAAGCAAGTATCTCTTCAACAACCTCAACAAGAGCAAGAGCACTACTCACACATGCTTGATAGCAAAGGAGGGCAAGCGTAGGGTAAAAACCAAATCTAACCTCTCTCATAAATATGTTAGTAGTGATGAGGAAATAGAAAGTGATAGTGATGATGAGGCTTTGCTTAAAGGTTTAAGTAAAAATGCTATCACTAAAATCAAAATGCTTATAGATCAAATAGTTGAGAGGGATGAGATTCTTGAGAATCAAGAAGACTTACTCATTTTTGAAAAGAAGAGAAACCTTGAGCTTGAGAATCTCCTAACTCTAGAAAAGAATAAAAATGAAGAGTTAGATCGACAACTTGAGGGCTTCATGCAAGGAGACTTGTAACAGTCTTGAGAGTTCAAGTGGTACTCTTCAAGGAGACTATGATGCCTTGAAAAAGGCTCATAAAGACTTTGAAGTGCAATTTGATACTCTTCAGTCTAACTCTAAATCTAAAGATGCACCTAGCTCAACTAAAACTTCCAAACATTGTGCTAGATGTAAGAATATTGATCTTGAAGCTTGTGCTACTAATGTCAATTTGATTCATGACTTGAAAGATCAAGTGAAAATCTTGAAAGGGCAAGTTCACCAAAAGAAGCAAGAGC
Organism: Zoysia pacifica; assembly: GCA_001602315.1. Lineage (NCBI taxonomy): Eukaryota > Viridiplantae > Streptophyta > Magnoliopsida > Poales > Poaceae > Zoysia > Zoysia pacifica. The sequence goes on along the minus strand of BCLH01001669.1, from coordinate 66,546 downwards.
TTGACGGTAAGAAGGTTGAATATGCAAAAAGTGCATATTTGAACACAAGACGCCCTCATGTCAATGACGGTATTGGCTATGTTCATGGTGAAAAGCAAAATACAAGAGAATTCAAGAATGGTCAAGAGTTCCTAAAATTCATAAAAGAGGGAACCTACCAAACGAAGCAAGCCAAGACCAAAGTCACTAATGATCTTTCTAAGTCTCATGATCATCATGCTAATGCTTCTCATAATATGCCCATGCCATTTCAAACTTTTGATGCATCATATGTTCTCATGAAAAACAAGCATGGTAGAATTATTGCTAAGTATGTTGGGCCATGCAACAAGAACTCAAAAACTTGTGTGTGGATGCCCAAGACTCTTGTGGCTAATGTGAAAGGACCTGAACAAATTTGAGGACCTAAAAATAAGGCTTAACTTGTTTTGTAGGTGTACTACTCCGGTGGATCAAGTTGGGTGCTAGATAGTGGATGCACCAATCATATGACCGGAGAGAAAAAGATGTTCACCTCCTACCAAGAAAATGAGGATTCAATGGAGCATTTGGTGACAACGGCCAAGGAAGAGTGCATGGTTGTGGTAAAATTGCTATCACAACCGAGCATTTTATTTTTAATGTTTTACTTGTTGATTCTTTGGACTACAATTTGTTGTCTATTTCATAACTTTGTGAGATGGGCTATAATTGTTTGTTCACTAATGAGGGTGTGATGGTCTTTAGAAGGAGAGATGATTCAATTTCCTTTAAAGGTGTGTTAAAGAGAAAGCTTTATCTCGTTGACTTTTCAATGGATCAGGCTCAACTTGAGACATGTTTGATTGCAAAATCCAACATGGGTTGGTTGTGGCATCGAAGGCTAGCCCATGTTGGAATGAGAAATCTTAATATGCTTCTAAAAGGTGGTCACATCCTAGGAATACCCAATGTGATGTTTGAGAAAGATAAGCCTTGTGGAGCATGTCAAGCCAGAAAACAAGTTGGAGCGCCACATCCCGCCAAGAATATCGTGACAACAACAAGGCCATTGAAATTGCTTCATATGGATCTCTTTGGTCCAATAGCCTACATAAGCATTAGTGGTAACAAATATGGTATTGTAATTGTTGATGATTATTCTCGTTTCACTTGAGTGTTTTTTTTTGCATCATAAGAGCAAAACTCAAAGAGAACTTAGGAAGTTCTTGAGAAGAGCTCAAAATGAAATTGGCTTAAGAGTCAAGAAGATAAGAAGTGACAATGGAAGCGAATTCAAGAACACTTAAGTGGAGGAGTATCTTGATGAGGAAGGCATCAAGCATGAGATTTCAGCACCCTACTCCCCTTAACAAAATAGAGTTGCCAAAAAAAAGAACCGTATACTCATAGAGATGGTATGAACCATGCTTGATGAATACAAGATGTCCGATCGCTTTTGGGCCGAAGCGGTAAACACGGCGTGTCATGCAACCAACCGGCTCTATCTTTATGCATCTTGAAGAAGATCTCCTATGAGCTTCTCACCGGGAACAAACCTAATGTCTCTTACTTTCGTGTTTTTGGAAGCAAGTGTTATATTCTCAAAAGAAAGACAAATCATCCAAGTTTGCTCCAAAAGCAGACGAAGGTTTCTTGCTTGATTGTGACTCAAACTCTCGTGCCTATCGTGTCTTTAACAAAAACTCTGGTTTAGTTGAAGTCACGTGTGATGTGGTGTTTGAAGAGACTAATGGCTCTCAAGTAGAGCAAGTTGATCTTGATGTTTTAGGTGATGAAGAAGCTTCATGTGATGCATTGAGAAGAATGGCAATTGGTGATGTGCGTCCACGTGATCCACAAGATGTCCAAGATGATTCATCCTCCAATGTTGCATCACCTCCAACACAAGATGAAGCCCAAGAAGAAGAAAAGGGCAATGATCAAGGGGGAGATGAAGAAGAAGAGCAAGATGAATCAAGACCTCAAGTGTCACAGCCAAGAGTCCATCAAAGTGTTCAAAGAGATCACCCTGTTGACAAAATACTTCGTGATTTTGAAAATGGGGTAACCACTAGATCACGAGTCGCTACTTTTTGTGAACATTACTCTTTTGTTTGCTTTTTGAAACCATTTAGGGTAGAAGATGCACTTCGTGATCTGGATTGGGTGATGGCCATGGAAGAAGAGTTGAACAACTTCAAGAGGAATAAAGTCTGGTCCATGATGGAGCGCCCAAGTCAAAATGTTGTGGGCACTAAATGGGTGTTCCGCAACAAACAAGATGAGCATGGAGTCGTGACAAGGAACAAGGCAAGACTTGTGGCAAAAGGTTATTCACAAGTTGAAGGTTTGGATTTCGATGAAACCTTTGCTCCCGTAGCTAGGCTTGAGTCAATTCGTATATTACTTGCCTATGCTACTCACAATGATTTCAAGCTATATCAAATAGGTGTGAAAAGTGCATTCCTCAACGGGCCAATCAAAGAAGAAGTGTATATGAAGCAACCACCGGGCTTTGAAGATGATGAGTATGCTAACCACGTTTACTAACTCCATAAGGCGCTCTATGGGCTTAAGCAAGCTCCTAGAGCATGGTATGAATACCTTAGGGATTTTCTCATTGAAAGTCGTTTTACAATTGGAAAAGCCGATTCCACCCTCTTCACAAAAAAGGTTGACAATGATTTATTTGTGTGCCAAATATATGTCGATGACATAATATTTGGTTCTACTAACAAAACTTTTTGCGATGACTTTAGTAAGGTCATGACAAAAAGATTTGAGATGTCAATGATGAGAGAGTTGACGTTCCTCCTCGGCTTTTAAGTGAAACAACTCAAGTAAGGGACGTTCATATGTCAAAGTAAGTACACCCATGACATTGTCATGAAGTTCAAGATGGCGGATGCTAAACCTATCAAGACTCCCATAGGGACAAATGGCCATCTTGATCTTAACTTCGGTGAAAAAGCGGTGGATCAAAAGGTATATCACTCCATGATTGGATCTTTGCTTTACCTTTGTGCATCTAGGCCTGATATCATGCTTAGTGTGTGTATGTGTGCAAGATTTCAAGCCGCTCCAAAAGAGTGCCATTTAAGGGCTGTTAAGAGAATCCTAAGATATTTAGTTCACACACCAAACCTAGAGCTTTGGTATCCAAAGGGTTCCACTTTTAATCTCATTGAATATTCCGATGCGAATTATGCCGGATGCAAAGTGGATAGGAAGAGCACATCGGGGACTTGCCAATTTTTGGGAAGATCCCTTGTATCTTGGTCTTCTAAGAAACAAAACTCTGTTGCCCTATCCACCGTCGAAGCCGAGTACATAGCTGCGGGTAGCTGTTGCACCCAATTGCTATGGATGAGGCAAACCCTTAAGAACTTTGGTTACTTTGAGAACAAAGTCCCTCTCCTATGTGACAATGAGAGTGCCATCAAAATTGCTAATAATCCTTGTGATCATAACCGCACAAAGCACATAGACATTCAACACTATTTCTTGAGAGATCATACACTAAAGGGGGTATAGAGATATTCCATGTACCCACAAAAGACCAATTGGCCGATATTTTCACCAAGCCTCTAGATGAGAAGCGCTTTTGTGAGCTTAGGAGTGAGCTTGATGTCATCGATTCTCAAAATGTCTCTTGAAGTAATGCACATCTGATTGTTGTTTTCTATTTGCTTGTGAAACAAAAGATCTTGTGAAAATGTTGAGTGATTTTCAAAATATTTTATCGTTCTTGGTTTTAGGACCGACTTTTTTGTAAAGAGATCATTGCTTTGATTGTGGATTGTTGCTGATCACTTTATGACAAAGTATTTATATGTCCATCTATATATAAACCTATTCTTGAAAAATCTTCAAAGTTCTATCTAAAATTTCAAAGATTTCTTCGAAAATCCTTTCTGTCCAAAGAAGGCTCACCGGACTATCTGGCACTTTGCCAGAGTGTCCGGTGGTTCTTGTGGCCGAAACCGGGAAGGCCTACCGGAGACTCCGGCACTTTGCTGGAGTGTCCGGTGGCCTGGAGGTATTTAAACCTCGCTGGGTCCCACATTCAACGTTCATTTCTTATTTGCCTTCAACAGCCACCTGTGCCCTCTCTCCCCAAAATCGCCACCACTCCAAATCCTTCGGATTGGGCCGAGTCCTCGCAAGGGATTGATCCCTAAGACCCCTTGAGGCTTTCGCAAGCATTCCCCGTCATTTTCCCCGTCGAATCGAGGCTCAAACGAGATATTTCATTCAAAATCCAAAATTTTCCTATCTCTTTCCGTAGGCCGTTCTAGGGGATTTCCTTTGGTGAATCATCTTCTTTTGATGTATTCTTGTGGTGCCGAACGTTTGGTTGCAATGCCCTAGATGGTTAGAGAGATCTCATCGATTCTTGCCAAGAACACGAGGGACTGGAGTGTCCGGCAACTTGCTGGAGGGTCCGTGGATCGGAGTGTCCGACACTTAGCCGGAGACTCCGGTGACCGGACTGTCTGGCATGTTACCGGAGACTCTGGTGCATTAGTGGTTTTACGCAATCTTTCATGCCTCCTTGTCCTATTTTGTCATTGATCTTAGTGGTTCGCTCTTCTCACTTGTTGACAGATGGTTCATGAAAGAAGAGCACCTCTACCGCAAGATGAGCCGGAGATTGAGAGCGAGCATGAGAAGGATCGCCACTACTACAAAAAGCATTTGTCTCGACACCCCCCTAGCCAAATGCAGGGGGTTTTCAACAAATATCCGCCCGTACTAGGTCACAGTGAGCCTGGGGAAGACAACCGCCTGCGGAAATGCTCCTAATGCAGGCGGCTCTCCTAACGAACCGCCTGCACAAATGGTTTCCCTAATGCAGCCAGTTCTTTATGAGAGCTGCCTGCATTAAGGGCATTTCCGCAGGCGGTGTTCTTAACGTGCCGCTTAGGAGTCTTAATGCAAGCACACCATTAAGAGCACCGCCTGCATTAGCTTACCCTATAGAACGGGCAGCCTCGCCGCACCCTGTTCCTCGCGACGCCCTTAGAACAGAGGCGGGCGCAGGCGGCGAGGCGGATTTGGATGACCCGGAGGGACGGTTTTGATCCCATTTTTTGTGGTAGAGCTTGTTTTTAGAGGTATGTGGATGTTCCTCCAACTATTTAATTGAAGTTTGGTTGCAATTTAAGGCATATAATCTTGATTTTCTAATATCTAGGGTTTCTCAAGGTTTTTGTGATTTTGATGATTCAATTGACTAAAATTTATAATGTTTGCGGTGACTCTTAATATTCCTATGAGATTAGATGTCTCTTACCTTTGTTATCCCATATTTATAGTTTAGTTGATTAATTTTTACTTTAAATATATATGAGATCAATGTACGTGATATATTTTTTGTGATTTTGATTATTAGATTTTACGATATTTCGCGGAGAATATTAATATTTTATATTCTCATGAGATTAATTGTAGTTAGTTAATTTTTTTAATGGTAGTCTTTTATTTGTCAAGAGTCATATGTATATTATTTAAAAAATAATTAATTATCTTGATCCATTTTACTTTATATGTAGATTGAGATAAATAATGGATCGATCATGGATGTATAATGCACCAAGACCTTCTCCGGAGTACCTTCAAAATGTTTGTTTATTTGTCGAAGCTGCTAAGAAACATGTGAGTAGAGAAGATCGAAATGAGATATTTTGTCCATGTATCGATTGTGCCAACAAGATAGCTTGGTCTAATGCTTTAGTAATCCAATCACATTTGATCAAGAGAGGTTTTATGAGAAAGTACATGGTATGGACAGAACATGGGGAGATAGATACATTTTGTAGAAATCTTGAACACACCGTTATGAATCAAGTGGCTTGTAATGATGATTTAAGAGTTCAAGACAACATCGATCAATCTGACCCTGATCATGATGATACTACTGATGCTCAAGATGATGATGAAGGTATTCCATTTGACTTTGAAGAGATATTTTGTCACCTTGAACCATAGGTGCTGATATCTTTGGGGGTTGAGAGAGATCTAAATAATATGGATATATTGGAGAAAGTATCGAATGACCTTTTATATAAGGAAACAAAAGGATGAGAGAAAGAGTTTACAATGTTGCGTGCTGTGCTTGAACTTCCTAAGTTGAAGGTTTGCAATAGATGGTCTGATAGTAGTTTCACAGAGCTGTTGAGTCTGCTAGCGAAAATACTTTCAAAACCCAATAAACTGCCAACAACCACATATAAAGCAAAGAAGCTTATATGTCCGTTGTCATTAGGTGTTAAAAAAATACATGCATACCCCAATCATTGTATGTTGTATTGTAAAGAGTATGAATTTCTACAGAAGTGTCTAATATGCGGCATTAGTCATTACAAAAAGAGCTACAACCATGTGTACGCTGACAACGCAAGGAAATCGACAGGGAAGAACAATCCTATTCGTCAGACACTGGTGATGACACGCCCGATGAGGGGGATACAAAGAGAAAAATTTCTGCCTTGGTGATGTGGTACCTTCCAGTGATTGATCGATTAAAAGTTTATTCTCAAACCCTCGAGACGCTGAACACATGCGTTGGCATTCTGAAAAGCGCATGATGAATGAAGGAAAGCTTCGACACCTGGCAGATGCAACTCAATGGAAAAATTTTGATTTACTCTATCCAGAGTTTGCTGCAGAGATTCGCAATATAAGATTCTCACTTAGTACTGATGACAAGAATCCTTTCGTTGAAAACAGAACCGTACATAGCACTTGGCCTGTTATCCTCACGATGTACAACATACCAACATGGTTGTGTCAGAAACGAAAGTACCTAATGTTGTCCATTCTTATCCAAGGCCCAACATTGTTGCTGACTGTGTTGCACGGGTTTTCTATGCACTTGATCCTTCAAATGAGAAAAAACATGTAGTTGTTTCAGGGAAACAAAGAATTGTTGGAGTTGAGAATGTGGGTGATGGTGACGAAGATTACAATCAATACGAAGAGATAGCGTTGTTTACTTAATTTTGTGTGTGTGTGTGCGTGCGTGTGTGTGTATAATATTTATGTAATGTCACTATAACTAATTATGCACTCTCTCTATTTATGGGTAGTATATTGCACTATCTCTATGAGTTTGTAATTAATTATATAGATATATACATATTTATATTATATATATACATATACATATTATGTATATTATATATATTTATTTATATACACATTTCCTTAATTTTGTTCATGTTTCACTCAATAAATTCATGAATGTGAAAATAAAACCTGTACTGACAAAATGCAGGCGGATGTCTTTCCATACTGCGTGCAGTATTTAATTAATGCTTGCAGTCCTTAAGGACAACCGCCTGCATAATGCTAATGCAAGCGGCAGTTTAAGACACCCGCGTGCATAAATGTCCTCGGTATTTTTTTTACTCCCGCCAGGTCTTTTTGACTTTTTTTACAAATTCTTTGCGTACATGTACACAATATAACCATAATGTCTTTAAAAATAATTGCGATTTTTTTATTTAATATACAGTTCTTTTTGTTCATGTTTCACTCAATATGTTCCAAATATTAGTAAACCATTGTTCATGTTGAATAGATTTGAACACACATTCATGAAAATAAATTCAAAACAGTGAAAATATAATTTGTAGTGACTGAATATTAATTATAAAATTGATTAACACTATTAGTTTTTTAAAAAATAAAGTAAATGCTGGTGAAAAAATAAAATAAAATTTATTCTACGGTAAATGCAGGCGGCTGTCATTGTGGGCCGCTTGCTCTAGATTCTTAATGCCTACAGTTTATAATGACAACCGGCTGCAGAAAGCTAATGCAAGCGGTTGTTAAGACACTCGCGTGCATATATCACCTCAGTCATTTATTTTTTTATTCTCACCAAGTCTTTTAGACTTTTTTGCAAATTCATTGCGTACATGTACACAATATAAGAATAATGACTTTAAAAATAATTGCGATTTTTTTAATGACCTACATTTCCTTTTGTTCATTTTTCACTCAATATGTCCCAAATGTTAATAAACATTGTTCATGTTGAATACATTTGAATCCACATTCATGAAAATTAACTGAAAATGGTGAAAATAAAATCGCTAGTGACTGAATATTAATTATAAGGTGATTAACACTATTAGTTTTGAAAAAAATATACTAACAAGTGGTGGAAAAATAAAATATTTTTTTAAGCTAAATGCTGGCAGTTGTTATTGTGGCCCCCCTGCATTACCTTGTTAATGCCGACGGTTCTTAAAGAGACCCGCCTGGATTAGTTGGTTAATGCCCGCGGTTTTCAAGGGGCACCGCTGCATTAGGCTTAAATCCGCGCGGTTTCTTATAAGCGCCGTCTGCATTATCGTGTACCTATAAATGACTTCCGCCACGACTGGGACCCTAAAGGCATCGAGAATTTTGACTCGCATGCTGTCAGGCTGTCAAATTTTTTTGCAGGCCGCGCACCACCGCCTGTAGTCTCCGTCCTCGTGCTCCGGCACCGCCTAGTTCTCGTCCCCGTCGAGGTGCTCTTGGTCCCCGCCCCGACCCCGTCACGCCATTCTCCGACGCCGCTCCGTCCCCGTCGAGGTGCTCTCGGCGGACTCGCCGCCCTGATGCCGTTGCGCCATTCTTCGACGCCGCTCCGTCCTCGTCAAGGTGCTCTCGACTGCCTCGCCTCCCCGACCCCATCGCGCCATTCTCCGGCGCCGTACCGTCCCCGTCGAGGTGCTCTCGGCTGCCTCGCCTCCTCGACCCAATGGCGCCATTCTTCGGCGCCACCCCGGCCGTCACCGTCGAGGTGCTCTCGGCCGCCTTGTTGCCCCGACCCTGTCGCGCCATTCTTCGGTGTCGCCCCGTCCCCGTCGATCCTCTCGGCCGCCTCGCTGCCTTTCAGGTACTCGTTCAAAACCCTAAGGGCTTTGAGCTGATGTTCGCCACCCTTCAGGTACTCGTTAAAACCCTAAGGAGCACGATCGCATTCCAGTGGATTGGCGCTAGCGCTTATGTGCTTATGTGCGATCTGTCAATAGAAATCATTGGGCTGGTGCTTATATGAGATCTGTTGATAACATTACTTGGGCTGGTGCTTATGTGCTTATGTGCAAATATGATCGCATTCCAGTGGATTATGTGCTTATGTGCTTATGAGCGCATTCCAGTGGATTATGTGCTTATGTGAAAATATGATCGCATTCTTTGGGCTGGTACTTATGTGCTTATGTGCGATCTATTGATGGTGCTTATATGCAATACTAGAATATTCTTATGTACTCATGTGCGATCTGTCAATAGAAATCCTTGGGCTGGTGCTTATGTGCTTATGTGAAAATATGATTGCATTCCAGTGGATTATGTGCGTATGATCACATTCCAATGGATTATGTGCTTATGTGAAAACATGATCGCATTCCTTGTGCTTGTGCTTATGTGCGATCTGTTGATAGTGCTTATGTGTGATCTGTTGATGGTGCTTATGTGCAATGCTAGAATATGCTTATGTACTTATGTGCGATCTGTCAATAGAAATCTTTGTTCTGGTGCTTATATGCAATCTATTGATAGCATTCTTTGGGCTGGTGCTTATGTGCTTATGTGAAAATATGATCGCATTCCAGTGGATTATGTGCTTATGCGCATTCCAGTGGATTATGTGCTTATGTGAAAATTTGATCGCATTCCTTGGGCTGGTGCTTATGTGCTTATGTGCGATCTGTTGATGGTGCTTATGTGCAATGCTAGAATATGCTTATGTTATACTAGCAGTGGTGCATTCTTGACATGTCCCATTGTTATTAAACTCTATGATGATTATTAAACTCTATGATGATTAATACATGCTGAGATCAATAGGTTAGAGAGTACTCTAGTTGTCTCTCTGTGTTTGGCCCTGTAAATTTAATACATCCTAAAACCAGTGTATAGCACCTTGTCCCCTTAGTATATAGCACCTTGCCAAGTTTTTAGCTTCTTCTCTTAGCACCCTCCCTCTTGGAACATACTTCAGTGTATTTTCATATAAAACACATGAGCACCAGCCAAAGAAATGCTATCAACAGATCACTTATAAGCACCATCCCAAGGATTTCTGTTGACAGATGGCACGTAAGCACCAACCCAAGGATCTGATTATTAAACTCTATGATGATTAATACATGCTGCAATCAATAGGTTAGAGAGTACTCTAGTTGAGAGACAACTAGCTGATAGTTCTCTAATTAGTTGGATCTATGAAGTGTGATAACAGTTAGGGAGCAGAGTCAAAAACTCTAGAGCCAACTGTTTTTTTACAATATGAGAGTAATTAAATTAATTGTTTGAACAATGCCTTTTTTATAATAGGAACACCCCAATTACTTGTGGTTGGATAGGATTAGGAAGGGTGTAGAGAATGCTTTAGAGCGCTTACTCTGGTTGTATTAACAAAGCCAGAGCATTAGCCCTATATTGTAATGCTTTCCATTGGTTATTGAATAGTTCAATGGACAAAAGGACATGCTCGCCAGACATGAGTGTGACAAATCAAAAGGTATCTGCAGCCAAGCAAGTGCGGGCTGTGAAAAATCAAGATGTCAATATGATTAATTGGTACTCAGACAACTCCGAAAGCGACAACAATGGTGACAGTACAAGCACCATTGAGAGCTCGTATAGGACTCCAAGTGATCCTTCGTTCCTAGTAGGCTTAGAAAAAGGTCGCAGAGCCCTGATCTAGATACAATCCAAATAAAGAGGTTTGGTCCATAATTTGAGTTAATCTTTTCAAGATTTTTGTTTCTTCTCAAGTTGTTCTCTATGTTTTTTTTTCATAGATTGTAGCTCGTCAAACAATGGTTCCTCAAGTGGAAGAGGTATCATCTATTCCTCAGGAGGAAGCTCCGTCCACCCCGACATCCTTACGTGACTCAAGGAGTCAGAGGAAGCGAAAAAGAGGGGAGCGAGGAAGAAATAAGATGCCTGAAGGCATTTTTTATGTAACAAGAGTTAGTGCTACGGGAGTGCCTCTCGAACCGGATGATGTATGCAGAAAGTACTGACAAGCCTATGGATTTATAGTCAGGGACAACGTCCGATTACAGTTACACACTGGCGATCACTTGACCAAGAGACAAATAACATTTTGTGTGTCAAGCTACAGTCAAAAATAAAATTTCCAAAAGGGACAAAGGAGCTCGCTAAGAAGAGTGCATTATCCTCTATGGCCAAGATGTTCCGTGGATGGAAGGCTGACCTTAATGTTAAATTTGTTAAGAAGAATTTGGTTCCGAAGAAACTAGGAAAGATTACAGAAGCTCAGTGGGCAAAATTTGTTCAATCCTAGAGGTAATTGCTCAGAACGAAAGCTAAAGTTGAGTTGGCAAAGAAGAATATTTACCCCCCATCACTTAGGATCCAGTGGATAAGCTAAGAAAATGGCAGAATGGGAAAAGAAAAGAGAGGAGGCTGCAAGGTTAGGGAGACCTGATCCATTGGAAGGCTATGATAATCGTACCAAAAACTAGGTCTACGCTCGGTCAGAGACAACTGAAGATGGTCAGATCATATACAAATGACCACAAGCAGCAGAAGTGGGCAAAATAATTGTGGGGTTTGTTGCTGATCAAAAGGCTGAAAAGTTCAAGCTTGATAGAGAGAATGATCAACTAATTGCTGCTCTAGGCAATCCTGAGCACCCTAGACATGTACGTGCAATCTTTTCACGTATGTCCTCGAAAGAGAGGTTCCCACAAGATGCAGCAAGTTATAAAAAATGTGATAGGTATAAGAGAACCCTAGAAGAAACTATTAAAGCTCAAGTTAAGGCATCTTTGAAGGAAAATTTTGTAGAGCTTTTGAAAGAGCATCAACAACAGCTTGCACAACAATAAGCTATCGGAAATGTGTCAACTGAGATTCGGGCGATTGGATTGACGCCAACACAAGGTTGCAACATGAGCAGCGGAGCCTCTACTCTCGGTCAAAGATTTCCTGTTGATGATATATTTCAGAGCACACCTTGCCGCCTCCATGTTCCGATTGGAAGGACAAGAAATAAGATAATAGAGGTGGTCACTGCTTTTGCGATTCTGAGACGTACCTTTCATTGTAGTCCTATCCCACTAGATTATGCCAAGGTACAAGTGATCACAATTATCGATAATAACTACCTTGACTATGAACTGGACTACAGTACACCCGAGGGAATATCACGACTTGGACAGGCAGTGAATGAATTTATTCTTTGGCATCGACATGATATTACTCTATGCGATGGGCCACCTTTGTCTCTGCCACGTCCAAGCAATCAACTACAGATACAATCTTCACCTAAGGGTCAAACTGATTCAACAATACAGAAGGGCCAATCAGATGCTACGCTGCTACCTTCATCTCAGGGTCTAAAAGATACACCTCTTGAGATTGAAGCTGATCAACCTAAGGGGCCAAATGTATCGTCGCAGCCATCTCAGGGCGCAAAAGATACGCATATTGAGAGTCCAACAGATGCATCGCTGCCACATTCTCCCTATTGCCAAACAGATGTATCGCCTAAGGGGCCAGATGCATCGCTGCACCCATCTCAGAAGGATCAAGAAGAATCAGTGGAAAAGGGCAAAACATTTTTAGCTCCTGCACAAATCCACAGGCAAATCGCCTTATAAAAAAAGACTACTTCAGAAGAAACATTAAAATATGTTGAGGGATTGAAAAGAAAGGCATTATCTGTTTAGGAAGAATCAACAAAGAAACATACATCGACAGAGACATGGGAGGAAGTTGGAAAAGTCTTTGCACGTGCTGATTTAAAAAGGAAACCGAATGCTCCAATTTGGCACAAAGAGGATGTGTCTGAAGAATTTGTCAATGGCAAGCCATTTCTGACGTCAGTACAACTTAGTAATCTACATTTCCCAATGAGAAGATTACATGATTGGTACATAGCGGCAAGTTCTTTGGCGACTAAAAATGTTCTATTTCATGTTCCGAAGAATGCATTTTGGAGTGGTGAGAAGACACTATCTTTTAGTTTCGAAGACGTATGCCTTATGTTCTGGAATCAAAGACTCGACATCAACCTCATCATTGTGTGGTGCCTGCAAATGAATTCTATCATAATATATCATCTTACATTTGTTAATATTCATGCACTAATCATTAGTGGATTTTATATGCAGAATGGTATATCTAGATGATCAAAAATTGAGAGACTAAAATCTGGTATTCTGGATCCAACTAGGATTTCTCAGGTCAATTTTACTGTAAACTTGGATTCAAAATTAGATACATACAAAGACATGACAAAGAAAGAGTTCAATGCAACCAAGAAAGAAATGACTAAGCAATGAATGTTAGAAGTGGTTGCCTGTCAGCGATGGCAAGACCGACATATTGGGCCCTTATAATTTTAAGTAAGTTTCATTACTACCCTGATCTTATTTTGTTAAGTTAATTAAATCTAACACTTTTGTTTGTGGGTACGGTGATCACTATATTTGTTTTTTTTATACAACCGAGAGGCCAAGGGAGTGGTACTTGGCTCACTAGATTACCCAAGCTCCAGCTACAAAGATTTCATCAAGATTTTAAATAAATATGTGCATTTCATATGTATTTTATTGGATACTCTTTACATTGCATTCATTATAATTTTGAAATGCTTGTTTCATATATGTAGTGCTTATTTGTTCTATATTAAACTCGGTGGCAAGGAAAAACTAACTCTACAAACCAACTAGCCGGTAACAAATATAGAACTTTACTTTATATATATTTTCTAATAGTTACAAATTTTGAACTAATCTAGTTTATTTTTTTCCAGTGTCATAAGCAACGTCCTAGCTCTGTACTTTGTGGATATTATGTATGCGAATATCTTAGGATCATAGGCCACTATAAAGTGAATCGTGAAGATGTAAGAAATTTTTTTATATTTGTTAACCACCTATACTTAATTTCTTTTATGTCAATGTTATATGCTTATCATATGTTCATTTGCAGTGTCCTAACGTCGGTTATGAGTGGCCTTGGGGAAGAGACATGGAGCGCAATAGTGTTGAAAACGTCCGAAGTGATATGTGTTACTTCATTCGGCGTGAGATTTGTCATCAGAATGGTGAATTCTATGAAAAACAAAACAACAAGTTGTCGAACTATCCACATCTTTCTTTCTATGATAGGCTTAGGCTATTCTAGATGATCGAGACGATGTATTATCTAGATGTTGGATCACTCTTATCATGTTTTGTAATATACATTTGTTTGTTGGAAGTTTGATTTGTCTATGTGAATATTTTGCATGAGTTATGTGTTTGATTTGTCTATGTGAATATTTTGCCTGAGTTATGTGTTAAATATGTGAGTGCAATTTGTAATTCTGACCTGTATAATAATAATTATTATATATCAAATTAATATAAAACACTAATGCAGACGGTTGTTAAAAAGAACCGCCTAACACTACTTCCATGAATCCCGGCGGTCCTCCTTACCAGTCGCATGCACTACTTCCCACAATGCAGGTGGCCCTCAGAATTGACCGCCTACATTGTAGCCTATAATGCAGGCGTAATGCAGGCGGTTCAAAATTTTCACGTGGATAAATGCTCTATTTTTACAGGCTATTGAATGCCAGCATTTTGAAATTCCGCCTACACAGATAGGTTTAGAACCACCTGCATAAACCATTTTTGTAGTAGTGCGCCCCAGACACAGGCGGAAGGTTGCGGGTTCCAAGAAGCAACCTAGGAAAGAGCAAGGTCCAGTCATCCGAGAAGTTGCCTCCGGTACCACTTTGCCATCAAGGAGGAGTACCGGAGGAGGTCATGGCAAGGGCAAGAGAGTTGCTAGTGGGCAAGGCACTGCTTTTGATGATCAATTTGCTTTCTGCCTCTTGAGTACCAATGTTCACTACACAGTGACAGATCCTAAGTTTGAGAATCAGGAACGTTTTGAGCATCCCATGAAGCTTATCAACTACACGAAGGGTTCTCATGACTTAATTACCAAGAGGTACTCCATGGAGAGACAGTTTGGCTGTGCTGATCACAGGTTCCACAATCTCTTTCACATGGATTGGTACAAGTCTGTGATTGTGGATAAAAAGGTCAGGACAACTCCTATGAAGTGAATAGATTGGAGTTACATGAGTGCAGCCGAGGATCCTGTATTTGATCAGATTATTGAGGCTTGTGAGCAGAAGGGCTGTAAGGACATTATGAGGCTCAAGCAAGATTGGTGTGAAGAGATAATTGCCCAGTTCTACACTACACTCTGGATTGACAAGGATGGAGATGAGCCTATTCTCCACTAGACACTAGAGGGAAATCGCTACCAAGTCTCCTACTCACAGTTTGCTGCTTATCTTGGATTTAGTCAGAAGGACTTGGGCAATCACAAGATTCATTCTGAGCGTGTTCTTCTTGATGGGGAGATATCTTTTCTATATGATGAGAGGTATGGACCCGTTAGTCTTAGCAAGGTGCATGGGATGATGCTCTACTTCAAGTATCTCAACTCTTTATTTCGTGTCACCTTGTGCCCTCGGTCTGAAGATGCTTCGAGTGTTATGCAGATGGCAAGAAACTTGCTCTACTGAATGCAAGACATAGATGCCACTCGAGAGGGTTTCAGTGTTTTTGATTCATCTTCTAGGAAATCATTATCACCTCTACCACACTGATCTAGAGCTGCAGCTATGCTCCATACATCATGTATATGATTCACTCTTTGCTCAATGGCCAACTTTATTGTAAGATGAAGCACAATCCTTATCACATTCGGGCCACTGGGACATACACTAGATCCACTTCTCACGCAGCAGCTCCATCTTTTAGAGATGATCCTTCTTCACATAAGCCATCCACACCAGATCCTTTTCACGGTGCTTCCAAGAAGAAGTACTGTAAGTCTTCATCTTCTTCCTTCATTGCTCGGCCTCTCAAGGTAGTCTTTAGCATTTGTACTCACAACGCTACTGAGATTAGAGAGCATCACCGCGAGACCCGAGAGCAATTCAAAACTCTAGGTGCAAAACAAGACCGAATTGCCTCTCATCTTCAAATCAACCTTTCTCCGCTCCGTGAGTATCTGGATTTCCCTCCGCCACCTATCTTCGATAATCCTTTGGATCCTCTTGCATATGCTCAACGCTTGGTCCAAGAGCATGAGCAAGAGGATGGAGCTGAAGAAAGTGAGGAAGAAGGTGAAGAGGAAGTTGCAGTGGCTGAGGGAGAAAGTGAAGAAAAAGGTGGAGAAGAGGAAGGCGATGACGAGGAGGGTGATGAAGATAGCGACGCCACACCTTGAGCTTATCACTTTGTATTCTTTTCTCCTTTTTGGTGATGTGATGCCAAAGGGGGAGAAGAAATCTATCATGTCATCAGTTCTTTATCTTTGAGCCTATATTATTGTAATGATGGATATATATTGTGTGAGAGTTAGTATAAGACTGTGATTTGTGGTTCGTAATAACTCTATTCGTACTCTATTTGTGAGATTAGGTTATTATGTTGCTATCTATGATATGTTGCTTATGATATGTGGTGATGTAATGGTGAAATGTTCTTTTTGATCTTCTTATACTTGTTGTGTGGATATTTTTTATCATATGCATTACATTTATTATGTCCACTCACTTGTTGCACCCCACAGATGCTTGGATATAGGGGGAGCTCTCACATTTTCTCTCAAATATGTGCATTATAGAATGTTAAAGCCAAAATAAGGAATTCAAGTCCATGCACACATTTAGGGGGAGCTTTCTATATCACAAGCATCCAAAATCGTTGATTGTATCTCTTTTTGAAGCTTTGAATGCGTTGTCATCGATCACCAAAAAGAGGAAGATTGAAAGTGCATCTAGGCCCCTTAGTGGGTTTTGGTGGATGATGACGAACCATTCAAAGAGCTATTGACATTTGTTAAGTGCATTGACAACGCATAATTTTCAAAAAGAAGAAAAGAATGTTAAAAGAAAAATGAGACCCCCAATTTTTTTATCAAGTCACAAAGCCTTTTCCCATGCAAGAATACTAGATTTTATCATATCTTGAGTCTAAGTACGCTGTAATGTCAAGATAGACTCAAATTGAGGCCAAGTGCCAAAAATGCTCAAACCTTGACCTAACCAGAGACCCCTTACCGGAGTATCCGGCACATTGCTGGAGTCTCCGGTAAGGCTTACTGGCTTTACCTGAGAAGGCTCACTAGAGTGTCCGACAAAGTGCCGGAGTGTCCAGTGAGTCAGAATGTGGTCCAACGACAACTTTTTAGAGCCAGGGTATTTATACCTCCTCAACCCATTTCAGAGGGCTGGCGACTCACACTTGAACAACACTCTTGAGCTCCAAAAACACTCTCTCACTCCCTTCTAAGGACTAAGCTTACAAGATTTGAACTAGGGATTGTGAGAGAAGTGCTTCCACTCCCATTAAACATTTGCGGCATCGTCGAGCTTCGATTTAAGTTTGTTACTCTTGGTGCTTTTGCTCCTAGACAGCTAGATGTGCCCGAGAGCTCCCAACTTGTGTGGTGACACCCCGGAAAGTTTGTTCACCCCTTCTCGAAAGAGATTTACTAGTGAAGAATTCAAGCTCACCTTTATGGTTGGTTAAGTGAGAGAAAGGATCGAGTGAGATCCGATTCTTTGTGAACCTCTCAACGGAGACGTAGAGTTCCTTCGTGGACTCGAACTTTGAAGTAAAATATTGTGTCTTCTTGTGCTCTTTTCATTCTTGCAAGTTCATATTGTTCTTATTGTTCATATTCATAGATTTGCTTCAATCTACTTGCTCACTAGTTTCTAGCCTATTTAATTGCTTAGATTCAAATTTCGTCCAAGTGTCTGTTTGATCGGAGTATCCGGTAAGTTATCGGACAGTCCGATGACCGGAGTATCTGTCACACCCGGTTTTATGACTAAAACCGAATGACCCTTTATATATGCCCAGGAACAAGTTTCATACATAAAGTGACTTCATTAATGGTAAATAGAACAATGTCTCGAATAACTAACTATTACAAGAATAGACTAAGAGTCTTATTAAATTACAAACCAAACAGTGGAAACGAAACGAAAGCTTCTGGGCTCCACAGGCAGTTGACCGAATAGCTCGCCTAGACGTCGGCTCCAGGGTCTTCAATGTTCTCCCAAGGTTCTCCCTCTACTAAGCAGCAATTATAAAGGCAGTGTTGAGTACAGGATGTACTCAGCAAGTGTGGGAAGTGTATGACATGTAGCAATTCACAAGGAACAGACAATATAGGTTTTAATTGCATAAAAGCACACATTAGAGACACACATTTCCTATTAAGCACCTATTTACTAAGTGAAAGACATCGCACCGATGAACAGTAGAATAAGTAACAGAATCGAATCACAGTCTCCCACTGTGATCCACCAATCCATCCCAATACCAATACCAATACTAATACTAATTCCCGCTAATCATGTGAGGGTCCATGTAATGCTCGTGACCGTGAGCACGGCTGTCATGACAGTTTTACACTCTGCAAAGGTTGTACAAATTTTTTCACGAGTAGTGATTTCATCCCCTGTTGCCAGGTGACTAAAAAGAATCTCCATTATGCCTGTGCCGTCGCACTCGCACACTTTCTTTGGTGTGAGGGCCAAGAGATCACTACAAGGCTTTTTTATGACTTCCGCCAGCTTGTACGTGCCCACTAAGGTTCCACCCATCGGGCACTAACCGGAACCTGAGAGGCCTCCTCTTGTGCCGAATAGTTCCCGGGAGCATACATCTCTCTTTAGACGGATTCAGGCATAACCCGCTTTCTCCGCTCCACCATCTGGCACGTACAGAACTGGTTTCCATCACTAACTACGCTAGGCCGTGCCCATTCCTGGCATCGTGGCTGTACAAAAACACATGGGTGGTCGCTCCATGAACCGGTGCTTAGATTTGGGAAGATAACTTACCAAAGAACAGTGCCAGTAACCCTGCACACAGTCCTACACCAAGCATATCGCTCAAATCATCACTATCCATGTTGCTATTAATTTCCCATTAATCCTCATAAAGCATGTATAATGATACATTTAAATATTCCCAACCCGACAGTAGTAATCTAAACATGTGATCTACCCAACAGTAAAGTAAACTAAGGTGACAAGGCATAATGTGGAAAGCTAGAAATTTAGATTAATAGGTATGCAGTCAATTTGACCCAAGCATGCAATCTACAAGATAGATATTTTAAAAATTAGGTACAAGATGGTCAAGGACATTAGCCTTACTGCTCTTGAGAGTAAAAGTCGACGGTCTCGAACTCTTGCTGTTGGAAGTCTTCGACGAACTGCAGCTCTGGGACGAAGTCGCCTAACGCACGAGACAACAAACAGTCAATCAAATGCAACAAAACAGCACAAGATCAGTATGATGATGTCATGAATGCATAGGCTATTTCGATACGATCGTTTTGATATATTATTTGCTGAAATCAGAGTTATGGGTCAAAAGTTATGGCAATTATAAGGTTCAGGGGCTAATCTGTAATTTACAAAAATTATTGGAGGACTAAATTATAATTACCAAAAAGTTCAGGGGCTAAAATGTAAATTTGTCATTTTGGCAAGGACTAGTTTATAATTAATATAAAGTGTAGCGGCTTTTCTGTAAAAGTGCCATAATTAATTATTAAATAACTATTACAATTAATTATTATTAATTATATTATTAAATAATTATTATAATTATTTTTCAGATTGTTAATGTTATTAATTATTTAATTATTGCTTAATCTGAAATTAATTAATCTAATATCTAATTAATTTTAATTAATCGGGTATGCTGGTGTCATGCTGAGGTCGTGCTGACGCAATAAGATTCTAATTTATTTTATTTTAAATTCGGAAATTAATCTAGGTCGTTGATTTCAAATTGAACGGTTCTGATTATTCGGGTGACGTGGCTCACTGTGGGGTGTTGGATCTGGATCGGAGGGGTGAGATTATTTGGCGACGTGGCTCACTGTGGGGTGTAGGATTTGGATCGGGCGATTGAGATTTAAAACAAGGTGCGGGTTGACGTGATCCGTCCGATTTAGATCGGGCGG
>BCLH01001669.1:3848-37800 GCA_001602315.1 Zoysia pacifica | reverse complement strand
CTTTTTAATTCTATTAATTAATTCTTAATCTTGTTTAACCCTTAATTCTCTCCATTAATTAAATGATATGCAATGACATAGAATGCTTGATGTACCTTAGCAAATTTATTTTTAAAAGATTTTTTTTCACACTAGTCTAAATTGTGAAATGCATTTAAATTTTGAAATTTTAATATTTGAAAAGGTTTGAAATTTTGGGTGTCCCAAGGCAACTTGGTGCAGCTGTTCGATGCAAGGGCAGACGATGGGGGACTACTTGGTGCAGCTCTGTTGGATGCAAATGCAGATCGAGGGACTACGCATGAGCCTCCTCAGCAAGGGGGCAGGGGAAGTTGACGGAGCGCGCCGTCGTCGTACCCGGCGGCGGCCTCGTCGACGGCGTCGAACGATCCAAGCCACAGCCCCACAACCGGAGCCGCACGCAGCAGAACGGACAACGGAGACCCACGCCAATGACCCTCGTCTGTGGCTCCGCAGCAGGAATCGACGATCGCGCGGCCACACGGGGCACAGCAGAGCAGCACGCGGGCGAGGGGCGAGGCTGGGTCCGCCTGTGTGGGACCTGAGAGGGACCGGCGTCGCTGCGCGAGACGGCTGGTCGTCGCCGGCGTCGGCACGATCAGGGCTTCGAGGGAGGCAGCTGAAACAGAAGCCACATTGCCCGCACTTGGCGGCGAGGCTAACAGATTAATTATGGATATTTCTATTGTACTTTGGTTATACCTGGCCAACGGTCGCCCACATTGCCCGTGTTGTCAGGCCTGTCGGACTGTGCCGAGCCGGGCCCTCTCAGAGCACGGATAAAAAAATATATATTATGTTTTTGTGAAATTACTGAAAGTAATTATATAATGTAAAAATTATAAATTGTAAACATAAAAATATGTCAAATAAAATTTTAGAAAATAATACACGGTCCTAGCGGGCTGGGCCATATGGGCTATATGGGCCTGGTGGCGGGCCTGATCGGGCCGGCTTGAATGGGTTGTGCCTGTGCCGGGCCAACGAGCCTACGGCCAGCCCCAGGCACGACCTGTGACGGGCTGCAGACCGGCACAGCCTGTCTAGCCACCGTGTCGGGCTGTGCCCGTGTCGGGCCAAAACGGTCTGACCTCATGCCGGCCCGTTTAGCATGGCCCAGCTGGCCAGGTCTACCTTTGGTCTCACCTAATTTTTTGTTTCTTTTATTTACACAAAGGATAATATCTATTGCCACTAAATTGATATAGTTGCAATAAAATTAAGAATTTGCAACAAAGAAAATGGATATCACAGCAACATAACTATATGGCAATTTAATCTAACTACTAGAAAATCTGCACAGCAATTGTCGCGTTTTTCGTGTACGTTTTTGTTGTGCACTCCGAGTTGACGCAGTATATTTTAAATTTATTATTTAAAAAATAGAAGTATAGTTGTTTTGATATAGATGAAAAAGTTCCATAAACATATTCTCAAAAATAAGTTGTCGACATGGTCTTCAAAACATAAATATGACGTTTGTTATCTATAAAATATTTAATAAAAAGTAGCATCGCTACACTTTTAAGAAAGTATTTTTACAACAAATTATTTTTAATTTTGTAACTTAGTAAATTTAAAATTATTTCTAATTTATATTGGCAATGTTTGATTAAAACATTGCGTCGAAAGCTACTATTTTTTTAAAACCAGAGTTATAAGCGGGAAAAAGATTGAAAAACAATTTAATTTAAGTTATCTAAATATACATTTTCATAACATATAAAGATCTTTAATTGTAGCATATAAAGATATAGAAGTAGAATAAATTTATAAGAACTTCTCTTATATCTTTTAGAATAGTTCTATTGAATCTATAGCATAGTAATCAAGGAGCATTTTTAGGAGATAAAACAATTTAAGGTATCTAAAAATATTTTTTTATAACGTATAAAGATCATTAATTCTAGCATATACTTGCAAGATATAGAAGTAGAATAAATTTATAAAAATTTCTCTTATATCGGCACGGTCGTTAATGTCTGCTCCCGTCGAGTAGAAGCACACTCCTACTTTGATCGGGAAAAAGATTTTTTTCTTCTTTCTAATATCTATTTTTTTTTCTCTTTTCTAATATCCACCATTATATTTTAATTCGACGGTTAATATTTTTTATAGTGACGTGGCACAACGAGCTATCAGAGAACCATTGCGCTTTAATATATTGCGATAGCACAGTCGTTCATGTCTGCTCTCGTCGATTAGAAGCACGCTCCTTCGTTGACCGAGAAATTTTTTTTTCTCCTTCTTAATATCTATTTTTTTTTCTTTCTAATATCCACCGTTAGATTTTTTAAGGTGACGTGGCGCAACGGTTGAGAGAACGCACGACATTTAATATATAAAGATATGCAACAATAGTTAGTTTTGTTGCAAATGATAAGTCTCTATTGCTACAAAATTTAGTTGTTGCAAATGCCTAGCACGCTCTTGCAACAAAAAATAAGATTCTTACAACGTTAGAATTTTGTGGCAATAAGAATGACACATTGCTACAATATTTTCATTTGTGGCAAGAAAATGTACTTATTACCACAAATTAAACACTGTTGCAATAGAAATCGTGGTAAAAGCATAAATTCCTTGTACTAGAGGGAGCATCCGAACCGTGGAGGCTTCCTCTAATGCTTGCGTATTGTGTACGACAGCGGAGCCGCCGGTGACACTCCGAGAGTGAAGCGTACCTTGTGAGCATCGTTACAGGAACGACGGGAGGGGCCGAAACTCTGACGGGAGTGGTCCAACAAGGATTAGGAGAATGTGCCTATCTTTCAAAACCTCGAGAAAAAAATCACTGAGCACTCTCAATCTCACTCTCTTTACTTACCTCATTTATTTACCGTTTGAGTAGTGTGATAGGTTGTTCTTTAATTTCTCTTGGTGACTATCGTGCTAGTGCTTACTTGTTGTTATTTTCTTATCACTAGCATTGTTAGGAGTCTTGGCCTACAAGACTTGTTTAGTTTTGCTTTCGTTGTGATTGAGTCTTATAGTTTTAGTTTGTAGCGAAATTAGTGCTATAAGTTCATCGATTCAACCCCTCTTCTCGGTGTCTTTGATCCTTATAAGTGGTATCAGAGCCAAGTGCTCATTTTCAAGCTTCACCGCCTTAAGTAAGGATATTGAACGGGATGGGGACTCCGTCTGTATTCGATAAGGACAATTACTCTTATTTGAAGGCTGCATGCAAGCCTAACTAGAGTCGATCGATGGAAAAGCGTGGCAAGTTACTAACAATACTACGAATGAGAATGAGAGACTTGATCCCATTTTCATTAAATACAATGCTAAGACTAAAAATGCCATGTTTGGATGTATTTCTAAAAATATATTTTCTAGAATTAATGCATCATCCACCGCTCATGAGATATGAATTCAATGGCAATACATTCATGAGAGCTCCTCCAAGGCCAAAGAAGAGCGTTACTATGTTCTTAAAAACAAATATGATTCTATCATCATGCAACCTCATAAAAAAGCTAATGATATTTATTCTCGCTTGCATGTAGTGGTGGAGGAGATCAACGCCTTGGGCCTCAAGGACAAAATTGATGATGTGGAAATCATGAGGAAGCTCTAGAGGATGTTGCCGTCAAGCTACAATTCCATTGTCATGTGTCCCTTTCAAGCCAACTTGGCTACTCTCACCGTTCACGTTATGCTAGGCAAGCTTATGACCTATGAGAGATACATGTTGGGCAGCTCCACCGACTCTCAATTATCCAAAAATCTTGCCTTTCAAGTTGATCAAGAATGTCACAATGGCAAGAACAAGAAGAAGAAGGTGAAAGAAGATGAGGACGAGGAGAGTGATAATGAGGATCTTGTGCTCTTGATGAAGAAGCTATTTCGCAAGTGTAGACCCTCATCTTCCAAGAGTAACTCCGGTTGCTTCAATTGTGGCAAGAAGGGCCATTTTGCTAAGTAATGTCTCAAGCCCAAGAAGAAGAGCAAGAAGGAAGCATCTAGTGAGATTGATGATGAAGAACGCAAGCTTAAAAGGATATTCAAGAAGAAGTTCTCTGTTAAGGAGAGCAAGAGCAAGGAGAAAAAGTCCCCGCACAAAGCTTACATTGTTGATGAGTGGCTCACGATGATGATCCAGACTCTTCATCTTCAAGTGAAGAAGAGCACGCGGGTATTGCCAGGACAAGCTCTACCAATGAGCTCGTGGGCATATGTTGACACCCAAAAAATCAAGGCCACCGGAGTGTTTGGCAAGTTCTCTCGTGTTGGGGCACTTCACCCACTAGAGTATCTGGTATCGTACCAAAGTGTCCGGTGAGCCCTCTTAGGTTAGGGCACTTTGCCCACCGGAGTGTCCGGTATAGTACCGAAGTGTCCGGTGAGCCCTCTCTGGTTCCCGGATTTACACAACGGACACTCTGGTATTCTACCGGAGAATCCGGTTACCGGAGTATCCGATACTTTACCGGACACTCCGGTGGTATTGATTTTAGAAGGTTTTTAGCAGATTGATTCCAATTTTTTTTCAAACTTAAGGGATCAGTTGCCCTGCGGGATAAGACCATCCCACCTCTATAAAACAGAGGCCCATGGCCGGTTGACAATCATCTCAATCGATCATATTATTTGCCTTACATTTTCTGTTCTTCTCCAAACTTTAATCCCTTTACTCGACCCTCGTGTTGTTCTTTCTTCGTCCTGACGACGTTTGAAGGCGATCCGGCTGGCCTGACCGAGCCTGGATCACCTCTAAGATGATCCTTTTTCGACGGGGTCTCTCCCGAGGCGAGATTGTCTAGGTGCTGCCTCAATCCGGTGTTTAAGAAACACCGATGTTCCCGCACACGGACGTGCGAGCGGTGTGTTGGCCCGTGATCTATTTCGGCGTCAACACAGGGGAAGCCGGCTCCAGCATCAAAACTCGCTGAGGAAGAGAGAAAAGGGAGAGGAGCTCGTGACGCACTCACCCACGGTGTCTTCGGCGTCGGAAACCTGCCCGAGGCTGCTGGCGATGCGGAGGCCCAAATGGCAGCGTGGGTGCTCGATGTCGGCTCGCTGCGGTGACGGGGATGCCTTGAGTTTGACAGGGATCGGAGGAGGATCTCACTGTGGCACTGCAGGGGCGGGAAGGAGCTGAGAAGGAGGCACCGGCGCGGAGAATTCCGATGGTGGCCGGTGAACCGAGAAAAATGGGGATTTTGGGGGAAAACCAAAATTCGTCAAGGAGAGGGCAGTTCTGGGGCGACGAAGAGTGTGAAGAGAGAGTCGGGGCGCTTGCTTTTATAGCTGGAGGACGTGCTGATTTGGGAGAATAAGGAGCCGCAGTCACGGATGGGACGGAACGGCGTCGACGGGACAAGGCGCGTGCGGGAAAGCTGGAATGCGGCGACGCATAGTGCCCTACGGTCATGGGGAAGATGATGGCACGCTAGAGGTGCAGTGAGAGGCGGCGGCGACGGCACAAGTGTGTGTGGCAGGCTAGTGCGAGCCGTCATGTGCAGCGTCCAATAAAGAATGATATGATGCATGCATATGTAGAGTTTCCGGAGACTAACCACCAATGGAGGTGCACATTTGCACCATAAATGTATATATACTTGTACTGACCGCATAAGAAAGTTGGCAGTATTTCTGATAGTCAATTTAATTAATGAAATTACTAATTGATCTTTACATTATGTCAAATGGATAGCATGTTCACAACAATTTCATTCGACCCCACAATGATTTCAGTACACAAAGATTATACTAATTGAAATGGGGAATAGATTTCCACGAGATATCGATCACCCTCGAGTTGGTACCGCTGTTGATTGGGAGTGGCCGGTGATGTATATATCAATGCAAAGAACTGGACAGATGGGATGGCTTACTGATCGTCACCTCGCAAGCTAGCTTCAGCTAGGAAATGCCATCCTTTTATCTCGAGACTTCCTATTCTTACTGGACTACATTATTCATAGAGTCAAAGACTCTCATACAGCATCCTTCTCATCTTCTATCCTAGCTTAGCGAGATGACGCTTCCTGTTTTACCATCGATTTTAACAATGGAAGTTAGTAGAGAGTTGTGAAACTCTGAAGATGCATGTTGTGATATATATAATGACTCGCATAAGACTGAATGCTGTGGTACGTAAAGGCTAATGTCCTCTGTTTGAACGTTGCCAGCCAATAATAAGTGGCTAATGTCCCCTGCCTCAATATTTGCCATTCCTATTTGGGAGTCTTCCTGGGACTAAGGGCAAGTGGATTATTCCATCACTGTACCAAACCCCATCTATAACGATTGCTTTTGAATCGCTATAAGCTGCTATAACAGATGATCGGTTGCTCGATTACTGACAAACCTGGTCTGTCGTTGATAATGGCGTTGGTATATATCTACACCGACGAACCACTTATACAGACTGACCATCCGATGCGAATAATAACTTATACTGACCGACTATCTGTTGCTATATGTTAGGTATAACGACAGACAGTCTAACAATATTAGGAAGTTATACAACTTGAATCTCCCATACAAACGGAATAAACAGTGCACAAAATCATACAGCCATAGATAAAGTTCAATATGGGGGATAGATTCCATGAGATAATGATTATCGCTGGCACTACTCATGGTTGGGAGCGGCCAGTGATGTATCATTGCAAAGAACTGGAGTGGTGAGATGGCCAGTGATGTACTGAGGGACTACGTTGGATGATGGATGGTTTAATAAATTTTATGTATGATCTCATTTATCTAACTTTTCTTTTCGTTGGTTAATTATCTCTGTTATGGTTTCTTGTTGATAACATATGAGAAGCATGCTCTCGCCAACCTCTTGGAATCAGAACCATACTCGATTGTAGGAGTGTAACAGTAAATCTGGGCATGAATAATGACCATATCTAGATTTCCAATCTGCTGTTAACCTTTCTTAAGTTTGTTGCTTAAAATCTGGCCGTCTGCTTTGATAGAAGGCTTATCTGTATGGAACGTGTTTGCTTGAGTGTTTCATATTTTGGTTGCCGTTTGCTAATAATATGCTTGCTTTAATTGTCCTGTTTATGGTGATGACATCTTTTGAATCAAAAGTGCTTTATGCTACAGATGGTGCAGGGTGCACTTGGAGAAATCCGCCGCGGAGGAATAGGAGTTACCACCACCTACCGGGCGTGGTTCTGGTGCTGCTCTGAGTGGAAGAGGTGTTGGTGTCTGAGGCCATGGTGCTGGAGCGCGTGCGCTTGTCCTAACTGATGCTGGCGTGCCTCACACAAGCTGTTGCGGTGGACGTGGCTGAGCCAGTGTATCTGCACCTCAGGCGTGCCAGGGTCGTGGCGGAGCTGGAGCCGCTGCACTGTAAGGATCAAGACACCGAGAAAGAGAGTTGAATCGGTGGACTTATAGCACTAATTACACTAAGAACTAAAACTATAAGACTAGATTGCAACGGAAGCAAAACTAAACAAGTCTAGTAGGCCAAAATCCCTAACAATGCTAGTGATAAGGAAATAACAACAAGTAAGCACTAGCACGATAGCCAACAAGAGAAATCAAAGAACAACCTATCACATTACTCAAACGGTAAGTAAATACGGTAAGTAAAGAGAGTGAGATAGAGAGTGCTCAATGATTTTTTTCGAGGTCTCAGAAGCTAGGCGCCTTTCTCTAATCCTCATTAGACCACTCCCGTCGGAGTCTCGGTCCCTCCCGTCGTTCTCGGAACGATGTTCAAAAGGGTACGCTTCACTTCCGAAGTGAAGTCATTGGCGGTCCGGCTGTCACACACAATACCGGCGCTAGAGCAAGCCTCCACGGCTCGGACGCTCCCTCTTGGTGTCCTTTTCAAGCGAAGTACCCGAAACTCTGTACAAACTTAGTGATGTCTTCCACAATCTCCTCGGAAGCTCGATCACCTACTCCTAGCCGGTCTAAGCTGCCCACACCAAGAGTAAAAGGCAAAGATCACTCCTCTCAAGCCCTACAAGCTCTAGAAGTTTATAAATGCTCCCTATCACTCTTTTACTAGCACCAAAGATCTCCAATCTTGCAATGTGCTCTCTTGGTGGTATCCCTTGGCTTCTCACAACTTAGCTCCAGCAATTCTGATTAAGGGCACACAGAAAAAAGTCACCCTCCACGGTTTAAATAGGCTCCAAGCCCAGAATCAACCATTGGGACGTGATGTCATAAAGCTGACTACTTTATACAATCATCGGACTATTCGGTGACCCTTCTTCCTCCTCGGCCAGAGAAATGCCTCTCTGGAATCCATTACATAGGACACCGGATTGTCCGGTGCATACCTTCACCGAACTGTCCGATGACTTTCGCTTTTGGACTCATAGAGACACCTTCTCTGGACTTCAGCTTCTGGCTCATTGGATTGTCTGGTCACTGCACCGATGGATTGTCCGATGACTACTCCATCTCGACTCTAGAGAGCACCTCTCTCTGGACTGGCTCCTCCAGGGCTCACCGGACTGTCTGGTGACTGCATCTCTAGCTGGTCTTGAGCTCCGGTCTTCGACTTTACTTCCTCTGCCATATTTAGTTCTTTCTAAGGATCTAAGGAGCATTCACACCCTGTAACACTTGTATGACAGAAGTCAAATGACCTTACCCCCTTTAATAGTACCGACATTCCTATGAACTCTCTAGCTAATCCTTAGCCTTGATTCTCCAACGCCCAGCAACTCTTCTTCTAGGGTTCGTCATTGTCATCCACCGAAGAAGCTCACCATGTTTAAGTAGAATTAGAAGGGTGGTACCTACAACAAAACTATTACCTATAGTTGTTCATTCAATCATCAAAATCAATTCATACCTTTTAAGGGACTTCAAAGGAAATGAAGCTAACAATCTTTCACTTTTTGGTGATCGATGACAACCATAGTACTCACAAATAGCTCAAACGAGATGAAGAAAGATAGAGAATAAAATGCATCTTGAAAGAACGCTGATTTGACAAAGAATCATGCACATAGAGAATGAGACGGGAGCACTCATGCACAAAGAAACCTGCAAAACAGATAAAGCACTAGGAGCCACACACAATGAAATTATGGGGTTAGTCCAAAAACCGAGTGCATTCCAATGAGCTAAAAGTGTCAAATGAAAGACAAGCTCATCAAAATGTCACAAAGAGCCAATGAAACCTGCCAAATAAGATTCAAAAGCCGTACCTATCCACGGAGTCCCCCTAGACAGCTAACCACTTAAAAAGAGATACACCACAAGTCTCTCTCCCAAGCTCCTACAAGAATAACTAATCCTGCGTGGCTGAAAAGCTGGGTGCAATGACGGTTGGTGGCTACTCCTCTGAAGCTGGCTCGGCTGCTGGTGCTGATACATCTCCTCCAGACTGCTCAGAATCATCAAAGACACTCAAACTAGAGTAAGACGTCGGGGAAGGCTCCTTGCCATCAACTGTAACTAGCTGATCTGATACAGCAAGGGCTTGAGCTACCTCCTCTACTGAATATCCTGTCTCGACCAGGATAGCTGCATCTGACGCTTTGGGCTGCTCTGCTATGGTGGAAGAAGGCTATGGCTGTGAAGACACAAGTGGTGGCTCGACTGTCACTGACTCGACTGCGGTAGACTGAAAAGATAGAACTTTGGGTGCCAACGGAGAACTACCAACAGCCATCCCTGACTCAAATGCCGGAACTAAAACTCTAGGCTCAGTTGATGCAAACAGTGCCGACATAGAGTACGAGAAAACTGGGGAGAACTGAGATGAGGTAACAGGTACACTAACTGCACCAGTAGTCGTAGATGTGCTGGCTGCCCCAAATGGAATGAATAGTGAAAGCGAGGCTGAGAGCAAAGTCGTGAAAGTGGGCTGCTGCTGCTGACTCTAAAAAGCTGCCGTGAAAGCTGGTACTGACGAATACTGCGGCTGAGGAGCTGTCGGCTGAAGCTGTAGTGGCAAGGGACCCAGTAGTGTAGTCGTCGGGAAAGCAGGCAGTGGTGGCATACCGGTCCCCTAAAGATAAGATGCAATAGTTCTAAACTCGACAGACATATAAGATATAGCCACTGCCATCTCCAACTGAAAGCACGCCGACCTCTAATAAACTCTAATAAAACTCTCTGTCCTACTGTCTTCTCTCCTCAGCAAGCTCTCTCTCCATCCGAAGCCACTTCTCAATATGGAGGCGCTCGAGTCGGATCCTCTTCTCGATCTCGTCCCTCTCTCGGTGAATGAGCTCAGCCTGCTCATCTCAGAATCTCATCTGCTCCTTGTGCTCTGCCTGAATAGCGTCCAATCTGGTAGCAAGAGCAGGGTCAAGTGTAGCACGAGAGGTCGGAGTCTCGGCCTGACCTGGAGCCTCAGTGCTCCCAGCACCCAGCTGTGCTCCCTCCGGAGCCTCAGTCTCAACGTCCTCCGGGGCTGTGGTGTCCTCTCCTCCAGTGGTGCTCTGAGAAACTGATAAGCGAAGAACCCTGGAGTCAGATCGGTCAGCTGGACTGAAGGAGGTGATGATCTCTAGCAAAGCTGAATACTCCTCCTCAGTCATAACTCTGGCTCTCCTTAGCAATAGACATATGCAAGGAGCAAAAGGTAACAATCCCCTTATATACAACAGCCTCCATCTGTACTAGCAGCAAGTCAGTCAGATCAAAAACCTCATGCCTCAGCAAGTAGCAAAGCAACCACTGATGTAGAATGACAACACGCTCTCTGTAGCTAGATCTCGGGGCTATCGTTCTGCCCAGCAACCCTCTCAAGACTCGTGCCTTGTGTGTCAACCTAAGAGGGTGCCTAGAGTAATTCTCCTCATGTGGCAGCGGGTACGCAATACTCACTCTCTCATCGCTCGGCTCCATCCCTCCAAATAGGTGATATGGTGGCAAGAAATCTAGATGAGCCAGAGCGTGGATTCGTGTCTCAGAAGATACAAACTCTAAAAAAGCAATGACATCGGATCTCTCAAAACGGTGTGGCTCCCCTCGATACATGAACCAAAGATAAGACCTATTGGGGGAGATCCACAGTGAGGCATAGAGCTCCAGTACAACCTCCTCACTATACCTCAGGGGCTGGGTAACCAACTCTGTGAAGCCTGAAAGATATGCAATATGCTCCTCCATATCTATCCCAGCTCCTCTGCTCAGTGCCTCAAAAGAACAGTGACGATGTGCTGCAAACACTGAGCTCTTGCCCTTAGTGGCAAGCTATTTCCTGTAGGCCTCATAGATCCTCCGCTGGGCACTATCCAGAATTGACCAGCATCCGCATGTCTGCCAGCGGGATCCAAACAGTGAAATTCACTCTCCTCTTGGCCTTGATGGTCAGGCTCTTCAGTTTCAACAGATCAACCTCCACCTCTACTATCCTGTCCATAGCCCGGTGAGCTCGCTCAGATCTAGCAGTGCAAACCTCACAAACTCCAGTCCTCTGATGTGGAGACCTCTTTGTCCTCTACTGCGAACTCCGCTGGACTGCGTCTCCCTTCGCGGTTCTCGACTGCCTGCTGGCAGAAGCTCTCCATGGCTGCACCTCTGCCGTTAGAGGAGTGGTCGCCACTTTCTGTCAGGTCGACCTTCTCAACTCCCCTAGGACTCAGACCCTCCAATCCTCAAAGCACCTGACCTCTTGTGTGGAGGAACATTCACATCTGCAGCAGCTAGGGCTTTGTCCCACTCTGGGTCGTTTGTCCTCTGCATCTTCTTCTTCTTCTTCTTCTTCTTCTTCTTCTCAGGCTCAGCTGCTTGCCCTTTCCCTTCTCATCTGAACTCGATCTTTGCCTGCCCATACTATTAACTGTCTGAAAGATCAACTAACGTTTAAAGCACTATTCACCAGCTGACACTGCAAAATAGGATTAAGAGCTTGGCTCTTAACCCATCTAAGAAAACCACTGGACTGACAAAGACTTCTAGACTACCACTGAATCTGTCTTGTCCTGATCCACTGACCAAGTATCACTGCACCACATAAGAATAAATATAGGTTATAAGCACAAAAGGTAAGCGACTCTAAAAAAGCCCTATCGGTGGAATCAAAGACATATCACCGATCAAATAAAGCAAATAAGCACAGCGGTGATATTGACAGACTAATGCCACAATTCAAATATTAGTAATGCATTTGACACTGGCAGGAGACTCAATGCGACATCAAAATATGCAAGATATGACCTCAATATGGCATGAAGTACAGGAATTGTCAACTAATCATGTCAATTGGCAATAAAAGGTGAGACCTTTAAGCAACTTGTACCAATTTTCGTAATTAATTAACAAACACGGCATGCGGGGCATTTCTGATGAACTGAAGGTGATAGAACACTATACCCCGCAAGAGAAGTGCAGGAAACCACCGAAGAACTCGCCGAAACGATGACTGATCACCTCAAAACGAAAACCCCACGAGGGTTTTGGTGGAATGTGGGTGATGGCTAACAAAAATCACACGACGAGATCGAGCAAGCAAAGGGCGGCGCGCTCTGGAGGCTCAAGCAAGACAGCGAGGCACGACGGCGGAGCTTGGGTGGCGGCGCAGATAGGGCGAGCACGAGCGGTGGCGACTGTAGCGCGGACTAGGGCAGACTTGTGCGAGGTAGCGAGGCAGTGAGGCAGGGCAGCGCTACGGCAAGAGCGAGCGCGAGTGCGGCGACTGAAGGCGGGCGGCGCGAAGGCACAGAGGCACGCGGCAGCAAGGTGGCGACGGAGGCGGGCGATCGGCGGCGAAGACGACATGGATCGCACGAATATTGGAACATGATTTTAGAACACGTGCACCTTAGGTCATAAACAAATCAACAGCCGAGATTTAATGAAAACAAAACACATGGCTGAAATTTTGCCGATCAAGGAGATCATCGGACTGTTCGGTCCAATGAAATTGTCCGATGTCTATAAAGAGCCGGACTATCCGGTGTCCAGAGAATTCCAATTTCAGAGAGGCACCCGCTTCCTTTTTCAGTCACTAGACTGTCTGGTGATACCGCCAAAATCTCTGATGTCTGTCCAATTCCTCAAAGTGACTGATCCAAAAGATATGGTCACCAGAATGTCCGATGAAGGCGTCGGAATGTCCGGTGACCCAATGAATTGCAAAATCAAGGAGTTCTTTCTAGACTTCAAGTGTCCTCATCAAAGAACTAAATAAACACCACACTTATCTAGAAAGAGAACTCTCAAACACTCCTTTGCAAATAGATAACTCACGAAGAGTTTTGCACTTTTGCAAATCGCAAATAAGATCGAACCATAAGTACCAAAGCGAGAAGGAGGCTCCAAAAAGGTAATGTATGAACCCTTAATCCACGATTCACGTAAATGGATGTTAGAGACCTTTAAGCGCACATGGTTCAATGAGCATGAAGCTCAAAAATTGCATTGGTTACTCTTTGTGAAGTATGTGAATCCATATATACAATATAGTCACTTTCTCCATAGAGTAACACGCCTCATCCGTGGTTTCTATATGCAATGCATGCAAACAAGCTAGTCTAATACAAGACAATTTAAAGCATGTCATGTAGATGCAAGCAAATTAAAGACATTGCATAAAGAAATCTATTCGGCGCTAAGTTTGACCCATCTCAAGCTTATTCACCATATGCCCGCCGCTTTGCCTTGAGATAGCCAAATCAACTTTTCAAGGTCTTCCCCCATGCATATGGATATCTCAAGGTGGTTAGGCACCGATCTAATTTTTTTGTTCTTTTCTTTTATCTTTTTACACATAATGCATGATAGTGTAAACATCTAGTCTACAGAGGTGTCCTATCTACTATGCATTGCAAGAAAAGAAACCTACTCTACTATGTAAAATAATAACCTACTTGAAGAGTAGATTGACGTTGTAGCTCGATCAACATATGGTGGACTTTAAGAATCTTCAATTTGCTTCACGGTCCACCAATTAGGCCCCTTCACTTTTTTTTGGAACCCAAGAGAGTTTTGACTCTCTCTCGGTCCACGATCACCTTGGGGACCCATATCTTATTGGTTGTCCTTTTGTCATTTGGCGGTCCGAGCGGCTTGGACTTCATTTTTCTTTCCTTATCCCCGAAAAGCTTGTAGTGCACATCCTCATGGAAACGGTTAGCTTTAGGCATAATCTTAGGCTCACTCACCTTGAGACAATCCTTGGAGCGATAACCATCAAAATAGTAGTCATTCACCATGAGCGGGACTATCCATTTTGAGATCTCATCTTGGTTGTCAATGATGTTGATACAGGAAGGATACGATCCTAAGCCCTTGTGGTTGTGGTTGTTGATTAGATTTTTGCTTAGGATTTCCTTTTAAATTTGCCTTCCTCTAGTAAGCTGCTCGAATGCATCCATCACGGCCTCTCTCTCCTCCTTGAGCTTCATGTATTTCTTCAAAATAGATGGCTCAAGAGTAGTACTCTCCTCGGAGAGGGTTAGATTGCAAGAAGTAGAAGCTTCATTTAAATGCTTAGGTGACTTAAAGAGAGAGTTGTCGCACCCCATTTCTGGAATGCACTGTGATACACTGTATCAGTCCTTGGAGCGGTAGCTGATACGCACAACACAACAGAATGTATATCGAAATCATACCTCGAAAAGAAAAAAGATACCTGAGACAGAACTTTTAGCAGCAAAGCGGTGAGGATCTCTATGATTCTACACAGGTCGACCAGCTAAAAGCAAAGGAAGCAGCAGAACACCAAGGCTCAAATACACAAGCCAACCTGGGACGCAGAACGAAAACCCAGCACATCGTCACCTACGCGGTCCCCTCTGTCTAAAACCACAAATCCAAACAGGTGAGTACATAACATAAGGTACTCAACAAGCTCTAATACTAGGCAAGGGTAAATATATAGATATAATGCACATTTGGTTCGAGCAAGGATAAGGCTAAAGGGTTCGCTTTTGCGCAAAGCCATTTTTATGCAGGGTTCACTACAGAAGATTTAAAAGGGAAGTGAAATGTTTGTTGTCCATATTTTAGTGGGTTGGTCCTGTGGGAGATGTTCATCAATCCTAGCAGTACCTATATTTTAATCGGGGTGCTGGCACGTAACCGTACCGACCCTTGGCACACAGCCTACGTATTCCAAAAATACGAGCATCTACACCCACTCACACGCCAAGGATATCATAAAAAAACTAATCGTAGAGTGGTCAAACAATAGCATGTCAATACCGTGACAACGGCCATTCCGAAAGGATTTTTACGCTCTACAGAGGTTGTACACTGTACCCACAGGCTATCCTCCTCTTGCGCGACAAAGTTGCATAACGTTTACCCCACAACTACATAGGTTTCCACAGATTCCACCCAAGATATACACAGGGGCTATCCTTCAGGGTATCACCCTCCCAATGACGTGACAATACATTCCTAGAGTGTGATCGTGAAGATTTACCACCGTCACATCTTTTTCTAGTCCCCTACTACATCGAGTATTACCAAACCAAATGTTATATTCATGGGCTTACGGTCCCACAACGCGGGCAATTACATAGTCAAAAGCCAGACAACGAGTTATCTCACGCCCTTCTCCTGTCCCCTTGTGTCCCGCCGACCTCCTAGTGGTTCGATGTGGAATTCCAACATAGCGGGGATAAGTCCTGCCTAATATGTACAGGTTTTGTGGTTGCACGAAATTGCTAAGTCAAGTGCTAACAAACCGGTCCTTATATGGCAGGGGTGGCGGGCTCGTCCACGGCAGGTAGACCACACCGAAGACTATATACCTATCGCCATCACCTCTTGTGAGCCTCACCCCACGATCAGAATCATCCCTCTCCACCTAGCACCAGTTGTACTAATCCCCACCCTTTTCTTTTCACGCACACTACCAAACACAATTTAACGCATTTTGTAAACGAATGGTGTATGGTGCGGCAGTGCAAGGCAGCAATTGGGGTCCTAAGCATTCTACTAAACAAGGCAACTCTCCGTTCTTTAAAATTATTTAAAGACAGGAGATCTATGGTTAACAAGGAGGGTATTGTCAACGGGTAATCAAGGTATTTAATATTAATGTCTAGTAACTGACACTAATATCAGCAAAACAATCAATCAAGTAGGATTATAACTAACACAATGTTTTAAATTAAAATATCATGCATAGCAGTATAGATAGGCACTATAGGAGCATTAGCAAAATATA
Source organism: Zoysia pacifica (assembly GCA_001602315.1). Lineage (NCBI taxonomy): Eukaryota > Viridiplantae > Streptophyta > Magnoliopsida > Poales > Poaceae > Zoysia > Zoysia pacifica. Next base: position 21,713 of record BCLH01001669.1, on the reverse strand, counting down.
GGTTCAATATGATCAAGGGGTTAGAGCTTGCCTGCAAACTCCTAATCTTCGAAGCTTGAGGTCGGAGGTTCTTCTTCAAGATCCTAGTCTTCAATCTCTGGCTTTGCGTCCAAATCTTCGCGCTTCTCTTCACACGCAGTCCTTCTAGCTCCTCTCGAATCTTGGCTCTTCCTTACACTCAGTGTTATCTACGCGATAAAAACGTCTAATAAAACTACCAAAAAGAAGCAAAGCTCGAGATGAAGCGATGAAATCCAATGAACTCCGAAAAAGAAACAAATGAAATCCAAAAGAAAACAGATGGCAATGATCATGTATGAGGCGGCGGTTATTGCATTCTAAATTATTTGAAACACTTTTATTTATTACATAGATGATTACGTGGGTGCGCTATGTGTATCGGATCATCGTTAGGGCTTTCCTAATGACGATATGTGCCAGTGTGGCATAATACGTTGCATGACCAAAGTGGCATGCACATTCCGTTTATAAGTGTATGGACATGTATGTGAGCATAAGTAGTAACATGTGTGTAACTAGGTCTCATGCATGGAAAGCTGCAGCGATGAGCTGCGCTTTCCTGAGGTTATGAAAAGGACAGTTTATGTGCACTATCATATGGTTGACTTAATTAGAACTATTTAGTGATTAATCTATATCGTGAGTGCGTTGTGCGTGTTTCTGTGACACGAGCTTATGAACAAGTACCTGTATGTATCGTGCACTCACACTTGTTGGTGCTCTGTGTATGCATCAAAGTGTCATTGGTTGGGAATGCGCAGAGGCGTGGTGATACTAACCTATTGTGGTTAAGGTTACTTAGTGTTTTCCAAAAGGTGTGTAGTTCTAAAAGATGTGTGTGTGTTGTGGTGCCCGATCAGTTTTTGACCTAGGACACGTGGGTTCGGTCATGTCCATGTTCCAGTTAGGTCTTTGACAGGTGATGTGTGGAAGTTCGGGTGGTGCTGCACAGTTGGCCCAGTGGTGGGTCGTGGTCACATAGGTTTGTCTGTGACCACGCTCTGTGCCAGTTGTCAGGAGAGAAGTGACTGTGCCACAGGTCGTGCAGCCGGAGCCGTGTCCAGGCTCTAGGATACAGGCGTAAAGTCCAGCTGCGCAACCCGTTTCTGGGTCTCATGGCAGACACAGGGTCTGAGGTGTTCGGGACTGTATCCGTGTTCGTGGACATGTGACCATGGTCTGTGTCCGTGTCTGTGGACACATGCTTCAGTCAACGAGTGGTCGGCATCTAGACTCTGTGTCAACTCCCGTGTACGGTGAAAGTGGTGCATATGTGGCTGACCGGTGGGGTCGCGCGGCTCACTGGCCAGAGGCCAGGGCCGGCGCTTTCTTCTTGCGCGATTGGAAAGCAAATGCGGGACATAGCATTAGTGTTAATAACCTAATTTATACATAAGTGAGTGGGTCATCCTAAGTGGCTAGCGATTAACTGCCTAGTTTGATTTATATTGTTATACTACCAAAATTATCGCGAGGTGCAGGTACTACTATATACTAATGTAGAATAAAAAGCGTGTGCTACCAGCAACTAGCATCTAGCTACTAAATCCTATCCTTATGAATAAACTACTAAAGCTAATGTGTGGCACATGCACTGTTGTGTATAAAGTAAGAAAAATATTTACTTGCTTTCTAATATGTTTGTAGTAACACTAGTATCTAGCTATTAATATTACGATTCTAACTTTAATTAGATTGCATGGAGCAGCATCGGCGTGTGCTCCGATATATGCTAATGATGCTAGAAAATCATGTTCTCTAAAGCTACTACATGTCATGGGTTTTAGTGCTTGCTTAAGGTAGGGTGACCTGCAAATGTGTGCGATCCAATATTTTATTTAATTATAATATGCATGAAACTATGGTGGTTAGAGGTTAATTAGTTTATTTTGTAATATGTGTTTGCTTCCTAATGATTAGTGACTAATTAATAAACTCTACACGTGCACTAAATTACTATATTTAACAGGTTGCTCGTACTCTAATATATGCTAAGAATATAATGCACCCTAATATAGTATGATTTTAGGCCCAATTATAATGTGAGATAAAACAGCTCATAAAGAACCAATATAACCATCAAGGAAATAAGAGCAATAAAATAAAAACTAATAAAAGATCAAAAATCAGGGGAAACCTTTTATACCAGGATGAGATTTGGACTCAGATCATGTTTACTGGATTTGAAGTGGAAGAAGTTTGGCTTGGCACAGACTTTTCGGACACTGAAAGCATTTGCCGAGATGGTATGATTTTTGGACTAATGTGGGGAATATTAAGCTTCTGAAATTTAGGAATGGGGAAATGGGTGTCTCATGTCCTGGTGAGCGCAAGTATCAGCGTAGCGTGACCACAGATATGGGGTGTACAGGTGCGAGGGTTTATTTGTGGATAACAGGAAGTTCTTAGGGACCAAAACAATAGTTTTGAGGCCTTTGGGTCAAAGGCTTTGGGGTGATTTACTTAGTTCGAAGTGGAGTGGCTTTTCTGCAAAATGCAGTTTTCTTTCTGGGAGCCACAAATGGCTCTTCCAGGCCCCAATCTTGGACCGTGTCCACGTCTCCCGTGGATAGCGGCCAAGGGCCGGTCCATGAGCGGGCGCCGTGGACAACGTGGCGCCTGGGCAGCTTGCCGGCCGGAGGAGGACGAGGGTGGTGCGGGGCAGCTGCTGGTGACCACGGCGACGTCGGGGGGGGGCGGGGGCAGCGTGGAGCGCCGGCCATGGAGACCCGTGGGCGCTCGGCTACTTCACGCGGCGCCAGGGCGCAGGAGGGGCATCCGGAGCTCGGGATGGGGCGTAGTAGAGTCAAAGGGTGCCGGTGAAGCTCCCTGGGGCTCTCGTTGCGCCAGGGAAGGGCCATGTCCGGCCGGTGACGAGGCGCAGGGAGCACGGCACGGCTGAGCTCGATGAAGCTCAGGTTTCGGCCGCGGCCGGCCCTCGAGGCGTCTAGATAGAGATGGTGGGGTGCTGGGGCACACGAGCTGCTTCGTCGAGGAGGAGCTCGCCGGAGCAGGTGCGCCTGGAGGGGCGCCAGCGACGGGGCCAGTCGGTGTGCAACGGCGAGAGGTTCGGCTTCAGCTGTGTTCGACAGGAATCGGCAAGTTCCAGGGGAAAGGGAGGCTGTGTAGGTGGCTCCGGCAATGCCGGATGGGGGTTCTGCTCGCCGGAGGGGAAGAATCGTAGCCGGCGGTTGGCTTCAACGCACAAGGCTGGTCGATGGGGGAGACTGAGATCAAGGTTCGATTGGGTGCGTTGGTGTCCGGTCACAGGAGGAGGAAGGAGAGGGATAGCACGCACATTCAATTTCGTACAAGAGGATGGAGCTTTGTTGGGGAACCAGGCAACCGTGTTGAGCTCATTGCGGTTGCATGCGGCGCGTGGCGAGGCAGGTGGCTGCGTTGCCTGTGATGTGCGGCACGTCGTCGAGCTCCTGGCGAGCTGTGGCTTGGTGTAGTAATGACGGCAGGGCGCGTGGCAAGGTGAGCAGGGGCCTGCCGGGGCAGGTGGTGTGGTGCACATGCCCTTGTCGACAGAGGATGGAGGCTGATAAGTAGAGTTTACCTAAGCAGGTGGTGTCTAGTTCGACTTACCACTTAAACGTGTTGAGAATAGAATGGAGAGGAGCAAACATATTTGGATTGTAATAAAATTTGGTAGAATGAGTTTGTGTTCTTCCACATAAGCGACATGCACCGTGTTTTTCAAAGGGAGCAGCTAGTTATGAAATTTTGAAAATGGGTAATTGTTAAGGAGGCTGTCTGCTAAAGGTACAGATTATTTTTCAATGGCTGTCTATTTGGCTTTGAAAGTCAGACTTTCGGAGCTTAGATGGGTTTAAAATTTTGTGGAGTGGTAGAACATTTTAGGATGAACAACTTTTCTTTTGTGCTCATCTGCAAATTCAATTTCGGCTTTGTTCTAAAAAATTCGGAGAACAGGTACTTGCTTAAAAGGAGTAATTTAATCTGAAGGAGGTCGAACATGATTCGAACGAATTGGAAGGATTTGGAATTCAAAGGATTGGATGAATTTAGATGTTACATGGAACACGCAAAAACAAACAACAAAGAGGAATAAAATAAAAAGGCAATCAATTATCACACTTCCAAATTTTAATACTTTTGAAATTTTCCAGTTTTGGTTGTTTCGATTAAGTGAGGTTTTTGTCCATTGAATTAGGAAAGAAATGAGGAGATGAGAAGGAAAAAAGTTAGGGTGATTGTTTAAATTTTTTTTTGAATTTAACATTTTTAAATTAGTCCTAAAATTTGAGATGTCACAAGTGTCAAGATCAAGAGCTTCATAGGAGCGCAACAATGCCTTATGCTTCTCACTTAGCTCTACATGCTTTGCTTTGAGATCCCAATAGGACTCACATAGAACACCGTAAGAGTGCTAAAGAGCATTGAGCTCTCCCTCAAGCTCTCAAACTTAGAATACCGTCACTTCATGCACCTTGGTCACCATCTCGATCTTCTTGAACTTCTTGATGATGATCTTGTTAGCCTCTCGAACTTAGAATACCGTCACTTCATGCACCTTGGTCACCATCTCGATTTTCTTTAACTTCTTGATGATGATCTTGTTAGCCTTCTCAAAGAAGAGGACAAAATCATTGTAGGTCGGTCTATCATCTTCATCATCATAGCTCTCCTCTTCTTCCAAAAGATCATCATCCTTATCAATGAAGCCCTCACAACTTCGGGCCGTCAAGTATAGCGGAGGTGGTGATAGCTCATTGGTGGAGGTTGTCATGGCAATACCCTTTTTCACTTGAAGATGAAGAGTCCGAATTATCATCGGTGAGCCACTCACCAACAATGTAAGCTTTGTGCGGGGACTTCATCTTCTCCTTGCTCTTGCTCTCCTTGACAAAGAACTTCTTGAATTTTCTCTTAGGTTTGCTTTCTTTATCATCAATCTCACTAGATGCTTCCTTCTTACTCTCCTTTTTGTGCTTGGGACACTCCTTAGCAAAATGACCCTTTTTGCCACAATTAAAGAACCCGGAGCTCCTCTTATAAGATGAGGGTCTTCCCTTTCGGAATAGCTTCTTCATCAAGAGCGCAAGGTCTTCATTATCACTCTCCTCATCCTCATCTTCCTCCATCTTCTTTTTCTTGTTCTTTCCATTGAGAGATTTTTGATCAACTTGAAGGGCAAGATTCTTAGGCAATTGAGAATCGGTGGAGCTGCCCAACATGTATTCTTCATAGGCCGTGAGCTTGCCTAGCAAAATGTCAACGGTGAGAGTAGTCAAGTTGGCTTGGAAGAGACACATGACGATAGAGTTGTAGCTTGACGGTAACATCCTCAAAAGCTTCCTCATGATCTTCACATCATCAATTTTGTCCTTGAGGCCCAAGATGTTGATCTCCTCCACCACTACATACAAGCGAGAATAAACATCATTAGCTTTTTCATTAGGTTGCATAGTAATGGAATCATATTTGTTCTTAAAAATATAGTAACACTCTTTTTTGGCCTTGGAGGAGCCCTTATGGATGTATTGCAATTGAATTCATATCTCATGCGCGGTGGATGATGCTTTAATTCTAGAAAATACATTTTTAAAATGCATCCAAACATGGCATTCTTGGCCTTAGCATTGTATTTAATGAAAATGGGATCAAGTCTCTCATTCTCATTCGTAGCATTGTTAGTAACTTGCTATGCTTTCCCATCGATCGATTCTAGTTAGGCTTGCATGCGAACTTTCCAATAAGTGTAATCGTCCTCATCGAATAGGACGGAGTCTCTATCCTATTCGACATCCTTACTCAAGGCAGTGAAGGCCGAAAATGAGCACTTGGCTTTTATACCACTTATACCACTTGTAAGGATAAGGACACCGAGAAGGGGGTTGAATCGGTGGACTTATAGCACAAATTTTGTTACGAACTAAAACTATAAGACTTAATCGCAATGGAAGCAAAACTAAACAAATCTTGTAGGCCAAGACCCCTAACAATGCTAGTGATAAGAAAATAATAACAAGTAAGCACTAGCACAATAGCCACCAAGAGGAATCAAAGAACAACCTATCACACTACTCAAATGGTAAGTAAATACGGCAAGAGAGTGAGATAGAGAGTGCTCAATAATTTTTTCTGAAGTCTCGGAAGGTAGGCGCTTTTCCTAATCCACGTTGGACCACTCCCGTCAGAGTTTCGGTCCCTCTCGTGTTTCTCGGAACGATGCTCACGAGGGTACGCTTCAATCTTGTAGTGAAGTCACCAGTGGCCCGATTATCGCACATAGTACCCAAACACTAAAGCAAGCGCCTACGGCTCGGGCGCTCCCTCTCATGGTGTCCCTTTCGAGCGGAAGACCCGGAACCGCATATAAACTTGGTGATGTCTTCCACAATCTCCTCGAAAGCTCGATCATCGACTCCTAGCCGGTCTAAGCTATCCACACCAAGAGTAATAGGCAAAGATCGCTCCTCTCAAGCTATACAAGCTCCAGAAGTATATGAATGCTCCCTATCACTCTCCTACTAGCACCAAAGATCTTTAATCTTGCAATGTGCTCTCTTAGTGATGTCCTTTGGTCTCTCATAATTTGGCTCCAGCAATTCTGATTTAGGGCACACAGAAAAATGTCCCCCTCCACAGTTTAAATAGGCTCCAAGCCCAGAAAGAACCGTTGAGTCGTGATGTCATAAAACTGACTGCTTTATTCAATCACTAGACTGTCCGGTGACTGAACCTCCGGACAGTTCGGTGACCCTTCTTCCTCTCGGCCAGAGAAACATCCTCTCTAGAATCTATACCATAGGACACCGGACTGTCCGGTGCATATCTTCACTAGACTGTCCAGTGACTTTAACTTTTAGACTCCAAGAGACACCTTCTCTGCACTTCAGCTTTTGGCTCATCGGACTATCTGGTCACTGCACCGACGGACTGTCCGGTGACTGCTCCATCTCAACTCCAGAGAGCACCTCTCTCTGGACTGGCTCCTCGAGAGCTCACCCGACTATCTGGTGACTGAATCTCCAGCTCGTCTTGAGCTCCGGTCTTCGACTTCGCTTTCTCTACCATCTTTAGTGCTTTCTGAGGATCTAAAGAGCATTCACACCCTCTAACACTTGTATGACAGGAGACAAATGACCTAACCCCCTTAATAGTACCGGCATTCCTATGGACTCTCTTGCTAGTGCTTAGCCTTGATCCTCCAACGTCCGGCAACTCCTCTTTTAGGGTTCGTCCTTGTCATCCACCGAAGAAGCCCACTATGTTGAAGTAGAATTAGCGTGGTGGTACCTACAATATAACAGTTACCTATAGTTGTTTATTCAATCACCAAAATTAATTTATAACTTTTAGAAAACTTCAAAGGTCATGAAGCTAACATGCACCCGCTGAGAGATGTGGCAATGGACCCTATTAGTTATAGGAAAACACACAGTCCAGCTACCATGGTGATTAGGCCATGACATCCTTATTCCCTGATACCTCCTATTCATATTGGGCAATAGCATCAAGGACATACTCATATTAGCATCCTCCTATATTCTAGCTTATCCAGTTTCTATGAGCTTTGCTACTGATATTTCTCATGAGAGGTAGTAGACTTTGTGAATATCCGGCAACTGGTGTGGTATATAAAGACTAGCACATGATTGAAGTTTATTTAATATGTGTCTTATGCACATATATTTAACTGCCTATAGTTGACAAGATGATGGTTGCGGCTCGCATCATTCACTACGCTTCTAAAGTTTATTCTTACCGTGGTACATACTTAATGCTATGTCTGGTAACATATAATGATATAATCAAAGACCAAAACCCAATGTGGTAAATGGCAGATTTGGTATATTTTCTTTTGTAATGCATAATTAGCATCTGGGACATGACACATTGGAGTATATTGTGACATCCAGCGGTGCCCACCAACTCGCATGGACAGCTAGAATGTTCATTTATTTCCCTGTGCCCCCTATTTTATATTACGTCCCATATGCTACAGCTTGTAATTTGACTCTCATATCTTCGAATCTCCTTTTTGATATCCGTTCATATTTGTTAATTATTTATACTAGTACGACTTAACGATATGATGCATGAATATGTGGAGTTCTGGAGACTAACCACCATTAGAGATGCACATTGGCACCATGGATGTATATATACTTGTACTCAAAATTCCGCATAAGAAAGTTGGAAGTATTACTGATAGTCAATTTAATTAATGACAATTACTAATTGATCTTTACATTATGTCAAATGGATAGCATGTTCACAACAATCTCATTCGACCCCACAATGATTTCAGTACACAAAGATTATACTAATTGAAATGGGGAATAGATTTCCACGGGATATCGATCATCCTCGAGTTAGTACTGCTGTTGCTTGGGAGTGGCCGGTGATGTATCACTGCAAAGAACGGGACAAGTGGGACGGCTTACTGAACGTCACTGTGCTAGCTAGCTTGTCAGCTAGGAAATGCCATCCTTTTATTTCGAGACTTCCTATTCTTACTGGACAACATTATTCATAGAATCAAAGACTATCTCATACAGCATCCTTCTCATCTTCTATCCTAGCTTAGCGAGATGACGCTTCCTGTTTTACCATCAATTTTGACAATGGAAGTTAGTAGAGTTGTGAATCTCTGAAGATGCATGGTGTGATATATATAATGACTGGCGTAAGATTGAACGATGTGGTACGTTAAGGCTAATGTCCTCTGCCTGAACGTTGCCAGCCATCAATAATTGGCTAATGTCCCCTGCCTGAATATTTGCCCTTCCTGATTGGGAGTCTTCCTGGGACTAAGGCAAGTGGATGATTCTGTTACTATACCACAGCCCACCTGTAATGACTGCTTTTCTGTCGCTGTAAGCAGCTATAAAATGACAGACGGTCGATCACTCGATTTACCGACCGACCTGGTCTGTCATTGATAATGTGAGTACATATCTATACCGATGAACCACTTATACCGACTGATCGTCCAATGCGAATAATAACCTATACCAATTGACTGTCTGTTGCTATATGTTAGGTATAGTGACAGACAGCCTGACGCTATTAAGAAGTTACACAATCTGAATCTCCCATACAAACTGAATAAATAGTGCACAAAATCATACAGCAATAGATAAAGCTCAATAAGGGGAAAGATTCCATGAGATAACAATCATCGCTGGCACTATTCATGGTTGGGAGTGTTCGGTGATGTATCATTGCAAAGATCTGGAATGGTGAGATGGCTTGCCCAACCTTATAGCACAAGTTAGAATTTCAACTACGACATGCTTCATTTATCCTGGCACTTCCTATTCTTACCGAACAATGTTGTTCATTAGAGTCAAAGACTATGTCATACAACATCCTTCTCATCTTCTACCCCAGCTTAGCCAGATGATGCTTCATGTTTTACCATCAATTTTGACAATGGAAGTTAGTAGAATTGTTAATATATGAAGATGCATGGTCTGGTATATAATGACCAGCATAAGACTGCATGCTGTGGTAAAGGGTAATGTGCTCTGCCTGAACATTGCAACCGTCAACAATTGGCTAATGTACCATGCCTGAATGTTTTCCCTTGCTGATTGAGAGTCTTCTTGGCCGGGACCAGGGCAAGTGGATGATTCCATTACATTCCATAAAAAAGTGACAAGTGCATAAGCTATGGGAAGCTCGAGTGTTGGTTCAGGCTTGAGACTACAGGTTCACGCAGGGATGCAAGTTTCCTATTTTTTGGGTCAGTAGATCAGCCCAAAATTTTTAAAAATGAACTAACTCTCCCTTCCACCTTATATTAGTGGGGAAATAAAATGAAATAGAGGTATAACCCACAAAACCCATTGGGTATCCACTTGCATCCCTAGGTTCACACGTTGTTCCATAAAACCGTTATGAAATTTGGCACGCGCATGTGCTGTCGTTCAAGCCGTCATGATGAGAGTGAAAGAGCAGTAGAAAGAATTTGGACTGTATTTTGTATTTAGAAATAAAGTAGGTTGCAATCACTCGTTGTAAACTCTTTTAGTCCATTCACTTATATCAATATATCATTCTCCAATATTGTGAAACCCAAAACATCTCAGGACAAAGTCTTCTCAATTTCCTTATCAACCTGGACCCATCACTGATTTCCATGCTTCCAAGCGCAAACTGTGCTAGCCCACACGTGAAATAGAAGGGTGTTAGCTTTATGACATTTGAAGTCCCCTAAAAAGTATGAATTGATTTTGATGATTAAATGAACAGCATAGGTAACGGTTGTAATTATAGATTCTACCCCACTAATTTTATAACAATATGGTGGTCTTTCTCAATAGATGATAAGGGCGGTCTCAAGAAGACGAGTTTCCAAGCGTCAGAGGACCAAGGCTAAGGATTAACTAGAGAGTCCATAAGACCGCTGATACTATTAAGGGGCAGGGTCATTTATCTCCTGTCATACAGGTGTTACAGGATATGAATGCTCCTTAGATACCTTAGAAAGTACTGAGGATGGCAGAAGAAGCGAAGTCAAAGACTAAAGCTCATGTTTAGCTGAGTAAGCAGTCACCGGACAGTACGGTGAGCCCTGGAGGAGCTAATCCAGAGAGAGGTGCTCTCTGCAGTCGAGGTGGAGCAGTCACCAGATAGTCTGGTGGTGCAGTGACCGGACAGTCCGTTGAGTCAGAAGTCGAATCTAGAGAAGATGTCTCTGAGAGTCTAAAAGTGAAAGTCATCTAACAGTCCGATGAAGGTATGCACCGGACAGTCCGATGTCATATAGAATAGATTCGAGAGAGGGTGTTTTCTGGCCAGCTAGAGGAAAGGGTCATCGAGAAGTCCGATGGTCCAGTCATCGGATAGTTCAGTGATTGCACAAAGCAATCAGCTTTATAACATGTTACAATGGTTGTTTCTGGTGGTCTAGTCACAGTGATTGCATAAAGCAGTCAGCTTTATGATATCATATTTCAATGGTTGTTTCTAGGTTTAGAGCCTATTTAAACCATAGAGAGAGATGTTTTTCGCGTGTGTCTGAGATCTGAACTGATAGAGAAAACTTGTAAAAAGCCAAAGGACACCACTAAGAAAGCATAAGATAAGATTTAATATCTTTGGTGTTAGTATGAGAGTAATAAGAGCATTCATACACTTTTAGAGCTTGTGGGGCTTGAGAATCGGTGTTTGAGCTTCCGAGATGATTGTGAAAGACGACGCTAAGTTTATATATGGTTCCGAGTCACCCGCTCGGAAGAAACACTAAGAAGGAGCCCTCGAGCTTTGGAGTCTTGCTCTAACACTTAGGTATTTCGTGTAATAGCCGAGCCACCAATGTTTTCACTTCGAGAGTAAAGCGTACCCTTGTGAGCATCATTTCAGGAGCAACGGGAGGAACCAAGACTTCGACGGGAGTGGTTCAATGAGGATTAAGGAAAAGCGCCTACCTTCTGAGACCTCAGAAAAAATCACTGAGTACTCTCTATCTCTCTCTTTACTTACCGCATTTACTTACTGTTTGAGTAGAGTGATAGGTTGTTTTTCGATTTCTCTTGGTGGCTTTCATGCTAGAGCTTGTTTGTTGTTCATATCTTTTCACTAGCATTATTAAAAGTCTTAGCTTACTAAAATTGCATAAGTTTGCTTCTGTTGTGATTGAGTCTTAAAGTTTAATTTTGTAGTAAATTTAGTAATATAAATTTACTGATTCAAACTCTTTCTCGATGCCTTTATCTTTACAAAGGGCCGTGCCGTGCTTCGCTAGGCCAGCCAACAAATACAGTGGGTGTATTCGGTAGGCCAACTAGTTGCTGCTCGTATTACTATAGGTAACTATTGCTATAATAAAAACCTGTTCATCCGCTGCAGTGGCAGCCTCAGCTACCGATCGGGCCTACTATGTACTTCGGGCATCCTGCTAGGCACAACCCGTTTGGTATCTTTGCCATGAAATTCTTGAATGTCTAGTCTGATGGGGACGAGGGCGGTACAGTAATAAGACGATGTGGTCGCACGTGCAATTCTTGGAGAGATCCTCCCATCCCTAGCACAAGATACACTACACATTAGGAGAAAATCATTATTTGTGCTGTAGGTTTTGAACTTTGACTTGTTGCTAGAGGTATCATTCGTCCTAGAAGTTAATGCGTTGGACCAAATTACCAAAATGGATGACCTGGTATCACTCCTTCGATTAGTAACTTGTGCCGTCCAATCAACCGAATAAAAAAAAGTGGCTTATTGCTACGATTAATTATTCACTAAACATATACTGTATGATGGCGTGTCATTTTTGCCGTATAAACACGCTAACAGGAAACATAACACAATGCAGTGCGGTTAGACAATTTAGACAAGCGCACTTGTAAACTGTATGCTGGAAAATTAAAGCCACATGCACTTATAAATTACTCGTTCGGTTTTAAAACATGGACACTATTGACATCTTATATCAACTTTGATTATTAGTCTTATTCAAAAAATTTATTCATATGTGTAAAACTTTATTATTATTTTACTTTATTATTAGTGATATTTATATCAAGATTAACAATTTTACACTTTGAAACAATTTTTTTTTTAATAAGACGAATTATCAGAGTTGATACGAGAAGTCAATGTATCAATAATTTAAAACTGGAGGGAGTAGCTGTTAACTATGTGCATTGAGCGTGAATAGCAGGAAGATGTGACATGTAGCGTGAGTAGTAGTAAGATGCACTCACAAATTATAAACTGTATGCTGGCCAATTGTAATACAATTTATAGCGTGAGTAGCAATAAGACAATTTAAATTGTAAACTGTATGCTGGCCAGTGGCACTTATAAATTTTAAACTGTATGCATTTGTAGCGTGAGTAGCAGTAAGACAATTGAAACAATCCCACTTGCAAACTGTATGATGGCCAAAACTAAATTTAAGCAACATGCACTTATAAATTAGATGTTAACTATGTGCATGTAGCGTGAGTCACAGGAAGATGGGTGACATCTATCGGTGGATCGAGCTGGTGGTGTTGACATGTGAGACGGGCCTTATGCAGGGACGTTCTGATCATATCTCTGACAATATTGAAGATTTGATCGATTCCATTGAATAAGTACTCTCTCCATCCTAATTTATAATTAGTTTTGGGCATGAGCACATGAATTAAGGGGTGTACATCAGGCATTGAGAAGAGAAGGTTTATCGGAAAGTGATAATGACTTATAATTTAAAAAACCTATAGGAGTTCAAAATATCTAATAATTTGAGACGGAGGGAGTAGCTCAGAAGGATTAATTCGCGGTTGCATATGGTGCACACGCATACCCTTAATGAACAACCGAGCTAGGCCTGTTTAAATCCACCTAGATTATAATAATCTAAATAATAGAGAACCTGCTCTTCATCCAAACATGATAGATCCGTTTCAAATTATAAAATTGATTTGGATCTCCAGATTCTTATAATCAGATTATGTCTGATAAAAGACATCTTATGGTTCAGAAATCAGAGTTAATTATATATTATTGCCACCTGTTGATGCCGAAATGGATCCTGGGCCAACACACCACTCGCACATCCGTGTGTGAGAACGCCGACTCTTCTTCAACGCCGGACTGGGACGGCACCTAGAAAACCCACCTCGGGTAGGACCCCTTCAGAGGAGCATCTTCTTAAGGTTTGTTCCGGGCTCAGTCAGGCCAGCCGGACGAAGAAAGAAAAGGAAATGGGGATCGAGTGAGGGGATTAGGGTTTGAGAAGTGTAAAATGTAAAGGCAAATAATATGTTCGATTAGGATTGCGCTCAACCGACCATGGGCCTCTGTTTTATAGAGGTGGGATGGTCTTACCCTATAGAGCAACGAATTCTCTCGATTAAAAAACAAATTGGAATTGATCTGCCTGAAAACTTCTAAATCGACACCACCGGAGTGTCCGATAAAGTGCTAAATACTCCGATGACGAGAGTCTCCGGTGTCATGCTCGATAGTCCATCGTGTAATTTCCGAGAACCCAAGAGGGCTTGCTGGACAGTCTGGCACTATGTCAAATGGTCCAATGTGTAAAACGCTCAAATCAGATAGGGCTTGCCAGACAGTCCGGCATTATATCGGATGGTCTGGTGTACAAAACACCAGAACCCGAGAGGGCTTGCCGGATAGTCCGGCACTATGACAGACTGGTGAGCCAGATGCCTCAAACCCGAGAGGACTTGCCGAATACTCCGGCAATATGCTGAACACTTTGTTGGTTTGATGATTTTTGGGTGTCAACATATGCCCCCTTTTTTTGTGAAGTTTTTACACCATAAAACATTTCTAAAACTCACAAATCACTAAGGGCGATGATTCTTTTAACTCATTGGCCATATCATCATTCTTGGCAACGATACTCTTCATATCGGCCGTTTTTCTTTTAAACTTTTTATCATACACTTGGATGACACTTTTTAAAGTATCGACCGTTAAGAGCCCTAGGCAATGACTCTCCCCCACATACTTTCCACCATGTAAGCATTCCCGACAATGACTTTTACTATTTTATATGGTCCTTCCTAACTAAGAGACCAATTGCTTCTTGAACTTATAGGCAGAATAGTTTTCCAAACCAATTCATCCAACTGAAAAGTTTTGACTTTTACCTTTTTGTTGTAAGCTCTAGCAACTCTCGCTTTATCTTTCTCAATTGCCTTTAAAGCACTCAATTGCTTATCGATGACCTCATCAATATTGTCCAACATTATATTACGATACTCGCTAATGGATAAATCATTTTGCTTAGCTAACCTCAAGGTCCCTAAGATTCACCTTAACAGGTAAAACGACCTCCTGTCTATAGATGAGTTCATAAAGTGTTACTTTAGTAGATTTATATCTAGATATACGATGAGCCCATAATGCCTCTAACAAGACCTCATGCCATCTTTTAGGATAATCTTCTATCTGTTTCTTGATGAGCTTAATCAATGTTTTATTACTAGACTCGGACTAACCATTGAGCATAATATGAAGATGAACTGAGTAGTCTAATTTCATAAAATTCGGCAAACTCTTCAACGTGACCAGATGTAAAGAAAGTACCTTGGTCTGTAGTAAAAGTTTGCGGGATGCCAAATCTATGAATGATATGCTCGGTATGAAACTCAATTACCTCTTTGTGTGTCATGTTCTTGAGAGCAACCGCTTCAATCCACTTGGTGAAGTAATCCGTCCACTAGCACGAAGCGCTGTCCCTTTAAAGATGGAGGATGTATTTGCCCTATAAAATTCAATCCCCATCCTCAGAATGGCCACAGTTTTATGATGGGGTTCATCGTAGCAGCTGGTGCCAATTGAAATTGCTAAACCTTTGGCACTTTTCGCATCCTTTGTAGTAGCGATAACAGTCGACAATCATGGTTGGCCAATAAAATCCGGCTCTCCTCAATAACCATTTCATTTTGAAGCCGATTGATGAGTACCACAAATACCCTCATGAACCTCCCCCATAGCCACTTTTGCTTCCTCATCACCCAAACATTTCAAGAGCGAATCGTCTCTCATTCGGCGATACAAGTCATCATCAATCAAGGTATATTTGAAACCTACATGCCGAACCTTTCTATCTACACTTTGGGTTGGACAACGAATGTATGAAATTGTGAGAGATCTCCAATTGAGTGCGGCACTGTCACGCTTTGTTGTACCCCATTTTTGAGATACACTGTGCCTCATGTATAAGTCCCCGGATCAGTAGCTGATACACACAATTTCAACAGATTGACAGTCAAAAGCATACTTTGAGTAAGATATTATACTTGAAACTCGACATTTAGCGAGAACTCGGTGAGGATTAGAGCATCCACCACGGTTTAACCAGCTAGAGGTGAGGTAGACAGCGGAAACAAAGAACCCAAATCCACAAGCAGCATGGAAAGTAGAACAAAAACACAGCACCTCGTCGTCTTCTACGAATTTTCATCTAACTAAAAACACAAATGCAAATGAGTGAGTACATAAGGTACTCAGCAAGCTCTAACACTAAGGGCGGAGGGTATACACATAGATGCATGTATGGCTGTAGCAAGAATAATGCTTTGGAGGTTCCTTTGCAAAAATCCTTTTTTAGCATGGTTCACTAAGAAAGGATTTAAAACTAGGGGATCAAAACATCGTTTGTCATTATTTTAATGGGTGGACCTGGGGGAGAAAAATTTGTTCCTACCAGTTCTCAAATTTTAACTAGAAGGGCCTCCAATATCCGATCTAGACACTTTCCAAAACACGGGTAACTACACCCACTCACACAATCAAGGAAGTATGAGAGACTAATCATTGTAAGCCAGACAATAGCGTGTCATAACCAGTTACAACGGACTTCTCGGAAAGATTTTACACTCTGTAGAGGTTGTACACTTTACCCACAGGCTATAACCTCTTACCTAGAGAGAAACATAACGCTGGTCCCACCTTATCCGTCCATCCCCGTATAGCCACCTCGAGAAAACACCAAGGGCTTAAACACAAGTACTTACTTTCCTTTAGTTCTCAGGTACTTCATTTTCCTCTGCTGACTCAGTCACGTTGAGCTAAGGTACTTCTTTTTCCTCTGAGTCAAACTCTCTCAGGTACATTCCTCCTCGAGTGTCCACCCTTGGTGCCTAATACCTTACTGTCTGTCTGGTGGAGCATACGATAGATGCCAATAAGTTAAGGTAAGTCCTACATAGAACAAATGTTCTCTGGTTATACAAAATCACTATGTTGAGGTCTAACGAACCGGTCCTTATGCGGTCAGGGCGAGCGCTTGTCCACGGCAGGTGGACTAGACCGAAGCTCATATCACCATAACACCACTAGAAGCCTTACCCTCAAACTAGAAATTACCCATTCTCCACCTAACACATGTTGTACAATCACCCACCCCTTTTATTTTAGTCACACCACCAAGTACACATTTACCCATTTTATGAAATATTGGTATATGGTGAGGTGATGCGTGACATCACAAGAGAGTCCTAAGCATTCTAGCTTCAAGGCAACGTCGGTCATTACAAGATTTCAACCACGGAAATCCTATGGCTAACAAGGGGTATAATCGACGAGTCAACAAGGTGGTATTTGATATTAATGAGAGAAAGTAACTGACATTAATATAAATACTTAATAACAATTGGGATGACTACTACACAACGTTTCAACACATGGAAAAATACATGTAAGCATTCAGGCCATATAGGTGCGAAATAAATCTTAGGATTAATATGATCAAGATGATTAGAGCTTGCCTGCAAATCCTTAATCTTTAGGGCTTGATGTCAAAATCTTCATGCTTCTCTTTGTGTGTCAGTCCTTCCGGCTCCTCTTGGAATCCAGCTCTTCCTCGAACTCAACGCTGTCTACACGGTAGAATACGCCTAATAAAACTATCGTAAAAGAAATAAAATCTCAAGAAGAATCGATAAGATACAATTAACTTCAAATAAGAGCTGCATAAACTCCACGAGGAAAGTCTAAGGATAAATCATGCATGATGCGGTGACTATCTTAATACAATGCTTGCTATTCTATGTGTATCTTAGTATTATTTATTATGGGTTGGTTATTAGAATAAATATTTATGAAGCTACTTTATTTTAGTGCTTATGCTGTTACATAGAAAATGAAGTATGGCTAGGTATTGTTTAATTATACTAAAGCCTTTACACAAGTATGAGCTTGTATTGTGTTTTGCCTAATATAATACTAGAAGTTTGATGTGTCGTTTTATGCATAATCACTACCTAGCAATATTTACTAAGGATTAGTGATTAATTAATTATTAAGTTAATTTTAAACAATATTTATGCGACTACTTTAATAAACCATGTAAGTGTATGCATTATGAAATATCCAAGGCATTAATGTGTTTATGTG
>BCLH01001668.1:0-66296 GCA_001602315.1 Zoysia pacifica | reverse complement strand
AGAAAACTTGGTCCTGCATAGAAATGATATACGGAACTAGGGGAGCTCGGCAGTGAGGTCTTGGGCGGAGACTCTCATCGGGAACAGGCCGGCAGCGAGAGGCGGGCCGAGATAAGGTTCGGCGAGCTCACGCGGCCGAGGGAGCCGACAAAACCCGGAGATTCCTTCTCCTAGAGCTTCCACGGAGCACAGATACGGCCGGCGTAGGTGTTGTCGGCTTGAAAAGAGGCTGAAGGATGGTTGGCGTCGACGAGCTCCTGGGGTCCGGCGGCCAACGACGGCTAGAGCTTCAAATCCTGCACGATGTTCCCCACAATTCGTCGATTAGACACTCGAGAGGAAGCAATGCAGGCTTAGGAGCAAGCATTCCGAAGGAAGACGGGGCGAGCTCACCGGACTTCGTCGAATTTTGAAGGAAACGACGGCGGTCAGCAATGGCGCGATTTTGGAGAAAAGTTGTAATCCAAGCAAATTAGTGCGAGGGCTGCCAAATTGAGTTCGTGAGGGGCTAGAGAGGTTCGGGCGCCGATGCTTTGTGACGGAATTGGCCGGAGATTGCTCGGTGGTGGGGTTCCAAAAGAGAGGAGATGGCGAGCTCGGATGGGGTGGCCGACCGAAACGAAAGAGTGAGGAAGAGAGAGAGGGGTACCGGGAGGGGCTTGGACACGTAGTGGATGCCGTGTCCAGCGCGCAGGTTCAGTCGCGGGACTCGTGGCACGCATGCAAGAGAAGGGGCTCGCGCACGTGGCCAGCTGGAGAGGCAGCTCCAATGGTGGTCGGTCAGCGGGAGAGAGCAAGAGACAGAGAGGAAGGGAGGCGACGGCGCCGGCAGGGAGAGGCGTTGATGGCGCGCATTGAAGGGAGGGAGACGTCCCGCTCTGTGGCAAGCATGCAAGCGAGGAGTCGGGCACATGGCAGGTGTGCTGTCGGGTGGTGGTAGAAGAAGGCGACCTGGGCGGCTGACATGCGGGTCCCACGAGAATTTTCTTTTTTCTGATTTTCGCAATTTTCTTCCCAGCGTTCTGTTTTTGCTTCCAAACCACCGTTTTCGAGCTCGGATAAAAGTGAAATTTTGCAGGATGGTATAAAAATTCAAGAGGAACAACTTTTATTTTGGGCCTAAGTTCAAAATCGAATTACATTTTATTCTACAAAATTTACAAGACAGGGAATCGTTTGAAGATAAATAATTTATTTGGGCCTTTTAAACTTTAAGTAAAATTTTATAAAACTTTATAAAATTCAAGTATTTGCAATACCTTTCCTAATAGAATTTTATTTCGTAACATTTATTTGAAAATTTTTAAACTCACATTTGAAATTTGAATTCTCATTGAATTTGGGGATTGATTTGAATCGTTCCAATTATTTTAGAGCTCGATCCCAAAATTTTGAATTCGATCAACTCGCTTTCTTTATTCAAAACACGAAGTGATACATTGAGGCGTCTCTCCCTCAGTCTTGATTGGCAAGGCAAATTAATCATCTTATTAACAGGTTTCACCAACCTGATTGATTGATACGATTGTTCAAATAAACGGTTTGGAGGCGAGGTGATACTAAACACACATGCCGCATGAGGACAACTAGAGGGAAGCCAGCACCGTTGGCCACCGATCTCATCACTAAGTATTTAACGGGATCATTAACACTATAAATATGGATTAAACAGTAATCTATGAAGAATTTATGAAAAAAAAAAATATCGGTGTCAATTGACACCAACTTCTCCATATAGCTTCACCCCGGACAAACACATGCAGCCAGGAAAAGACGCTTTGCTGTATACTCCCTCCAATGTAAAAATGAAATCATTTTAAATAATAATATAGTTTTCAAAATATAATTTTGACTAATATTTTTTATAAAAACATTTATTTAAAAATAATATATTTTATTTTAGTACGTACTACTCTACTGTCACTGGTATACGTAGTCTGGGTAGTACACCCCCACACTCACATGCTACTGCATAGTCTGCACTAAACTGCGTTCGCTACAACTAGGGCTACTGGTAAAGTAATAAAGCGGCGATTGGAATGGGCCGTGCATAGACGGATCGATTTGGTCCCCTACTCATGATTGAGCGTCGGCCCATCCCAGTGGACACGGCGGTGGCATGGGCCCTCACTCCTCCAATCACATGCCCCTCTCTCTCTCTCTCTCTGCCGCCTATGGTGTCTGTCCGTCCCGTTGCCTGCGCTAGGCCCCATGCCTCCACTCCGCTGCTCCGTGGTCCGAAACAAAAGCTCCCGGCCACGCATCTGATGATCCCATTCCGATCCGATCCGATCTGATCTAATAATCGCTTTGCATTTCCTCTCGCCATCTACCGCACTGCTCCTCCGCCTCTCACCGGCCGCTATCCTGCTCGGGCTCTCCTTTATTCCTTCCTTCCCCTCTCGATCGAGGCCTCCGTTTTATCTTTCTGTCTGTCCCACACCTCATCGGACGGCTCATCGACGCCGGAAGGACGGTATCGTATCGCGTCATCAAGAGTCAATCATTCTGCTACAACGACCACGAGGAGTACCAGTAGCTGTAGGCGTACAGCAAGCAACAGTACTACTGCCGGCGCTAAGACTCCGTGCACAGTACGACTGGCCGGTGCTTGGTCTGAATTTTGAGGGCCCTATGGAATCTAAGAATTTTACATAACTCTCATAAAAAATTCACAAAAAAATAGTTTAATTTTACAAAAAAACAAAAAAAGTTTTCTCAGCACGCAGTCCTGGAGGAGTAGTACTAATTCAGCACCAATTAATCACGGAGCTGGATGGCGTTGTTGCCGGCCTGATCTGTCTCTCGCTGAACCTTTGTGCGAGGAGTAAAGAGTAACCGTCGACGCATGGCGGGAAAAGAGGGGCAACTGTATGGTTCGGTTAACCTCGCGGCAGGCGCCGAGGTATCCCACTGTCGCGGCCTTTCCAACGGACATCATGCGCGCGCGGGAGGGGGCACACAGCAAGGACGACGCTGCCCCATCCATGCCGCCGCCCACGCAGTACGCACCGCGGCGCAGGGAGCACAGCACGCAGCAACCATGGCCGGCAGCACACAACAACTTCGCTGAAACAGAAGCCCGGCGGGCAGCACACAACAACTTCGCTGAAACAGAAGCCCGGCGGCGCACGCCAGTACGCCACGGCGGGATCGGCGCCAGCCGGTCGCCGGGCCGGGCAGGACGCTTGCCATGCCTGCCGGGATCTCATCTCGCTCGGCCCTGCTCTGCTAGTGCTAGCAGGTCCCTCACTTTGCTCACCGTGGCATGGTCTGAACTCTGAACTCGAGTAGGAGTAGCGGCGTGGGAGCAGCACCTCGCTCTTTCGTTCCGTTGCGTGGAGCTGAGTAGCTGGGGGACCGAGATCGATCTGGCCTAGCTCGGTGCCCCGAGTAGGATAGGACTAGGAGGAGCGACAGGGGTAGCCGTCGCCATCAGTCCCCGTCACGGTACTGTCGTCGCTGCTACAGCCAGCTACGAGTAGGAGTAGTACGCAGCCATTGCAGAGGAGAAAGCCAGCGGCCTCGCTCTGCTTTCTGCAAAGCGGAGTAAAACCGCTCTGCCGCCTAGAGTACTCTACTCGGCCCGCCTGCTTTCCTCTCTTGCTTTGGGTAGAGTACCTCAAAAACAGGCGTAAATACGCCTAGGCCAGCGTGCCACCTCCCCATCTCCATGTGGGAAATCCCTCCATGTGTGCCTGTGTGCTCGTTGAGTTTGTGGTGGTTTTGAGCGCGTTCGGTAGAGATTTTTTTTCTGCTGTTGCTGCGGCTGTGGTAGGTTTATGGTACAGTGAAATTGACATGTCCGGCTATGCAGCGCAACAGTAGGCATGGCTTGCCCATTAGCTGCAAAATGTAACGTCTCGCGGAAAGGCGACGCTCGCAAGTTTGCCCGGTTCGCAAAATGTTCGATGAAAATAGCATCGCTCCTACTTCCTCCGTATTTCCCTCTACAAAATAACAACCAAACAAAAAGACTATTATATTTTTACTTTTAACACGCATAAAATCTTTTCACTTATCTAATCACTTTTTATTTATTGTATTCACATTCTTTAAATTTTTACATTTTTATCAATAAAAATTCTTTAGAATACAAACTCTTTGAAACGATTCCATTGTTGAACGGAGGTAGTACTTTGTTGTCATTTTGCTCCGTCACGTGGAGCTTAGGGTTTTAAAAACTGCAGTAAATCGTGTGAAAACCGTAGTTTTTGAGCTTACTGTTGCTGCTGCACGGTTTATGTAAATCGATCGATTTTCGGTCAAAAACAGTAAATAACGCGGTAAATAAACTGTTTAATTTTAATGATTAACCGATTAATTTTGTATGGTTTCAAAAATCGGCACGTTGCGCGGTTTTTCAAACCCTGTCGAGCCTCGATCTGATCCTTCCATCTTGCCGTAGAGCATTGTACTGGGTGTTGGAGGAGACAGAGAAGAATCCAAGCAGTAGAGAGAGAAAGAGAGATTAGACAAGATCGACGAGACATTCCTCTCTTGTGTCTTCCCTCGCAAGTCATTTCAGGCCTTGCGTGTAAAGCTACAGTGGCAGCTGCCCCACGTAACCCGTTGGGTTTTTCCACGGCGCTCTCGCCCGCCTTCTTTTTCACCGCTGTTTATCCATCATCGTTCATCTCGTCGTCCCTCTGACTCCC
Source organism: Zoysia pacifica (assembly GCA_001602315.1). Lineage (NCBI taxonomy): Eukaryota > Viridiplantae > Streptophyta > Magnoliopsida > Poales > Poaceae > Zoysia > Zoysia pacifica. The sequence goes on along the minus strand of BCLH01001668.1, from coordinate 61,638 downwards.
TCCCTCCCCTGCCGGCTGGCTGCCGCCGCGCCGCTACAAAACCAAGCCCGCTACACACACTCGGCAGCCTTTCTGCTGCCACGGCCACCTTGGGATCCCCATCGCAGCTCTTCGCGTAGGGGAATGTCTCGGGTCCTCGCAGCCGTCTCTGCACCAGCGAAGCCTCATTTATTCGCCACCTAGAAAGGGTGCAGCTTGCACCGGCGAGCCAGAGACCACACAGAGGAGGGAGAGCAATGGCTATATAGCGAGCAACGACAGAGCAGGGGAGGGAGGAGGAGCGCGCGGGGAGAGGGAGCGAGCGCGCTGTGCTGTCGTCGATGGAGCGCGCTCTCGGATGCCGGCTGCTCGCGCTGTTGGTGCTGGTGCAGCTGCTCCATGTCTGCTCGGGGCAAGGGGACGGCGACGGCGACGGCTCTGCACCGGCGGCGACCACGCCGATGGAGGAGAGGGAGAAGAAGGCCCTGTTCGCGGCCATCGAGAGCTTCGTCGGCAAGGGGTGGAACGGTTCCGAGCTCTACCCCGACCCCTGCGGCTGGTCTCCTATCCAGGTTCGTGCCGTCTGTCATGCCAGTGAGGATGAACAGTCTCGTGAATCCTCTATTCCTCTGTTTATGTTCATGAGAGAGATCTCTGTTTGATTTACTGTGGATTCTTTTGAGGGGAACAAACTCTGTCTCCTGGCTCTGGTAGCGTTTGCCCATGGTAGTCACATGATTCGCTATGCTTGGTTCAAACAAAAAATGATGAGTTTTTAAGATCCTTTCTACTCCTAGGTGCCACTAATAACTTTTGCTTTGGGACTGGCTCCAAAATCCAAATAAGTGCACTTGCCACTTTGGATCCCAAGCTCCTTTTAATTTCCAATGCTTTCTGCCTTTGGGTGGCAGCCTCTGTTTTGTCTTGTGTTTCCAAGTTTCTGTTTTTGAACTGTTGCTCGACGAGTGTGGTACTGTTTGCCGTGTGCATTTCACTTCGCTGTTGGACGATGAGACCTTCGCTTGAGCCTCTGGGTCTCCGTTTCCAATCTTTGCTGAATATAGGAAGAATCTTTTGTGGCAGGATCTTTCTTGCCACTCTCATGAAAAAGAATCTCTGATTTGAAATGGCATGTTTTTGTCAATATACATCTCATACAGTACTCTACTAGTGCTACATTTCTTGAAGGGGGTACTCTGTATATTTTGTTCTGTTTGCTCTGCAGACATGCCTGTTTTTCTACCCCCATAGATTTCTCCTGGTTGACGTTTGCTAGTAGCGGCAATTATTCACTTTCATCGCGGTAGTAGTCGAATTACAGTTTTATTGTCAGTATCATCAGGTTAAAAGGAGGGCAAATTCGTAGCTGGGCCTTTAGGTAATGTCACTATCTGTGTGGAACTTTTTGTTCCTCCGTGTCCGTTACCTAAAGTTGTTACCCCAGTACTGTTTGACATGTGTTATTTGATGTCTGTTAGTGGTGAACACTGCTAGAAGTAAATCTGACTCGAGCTGCGTAGGCTTGGCTGTTAAAGGGTAGCTACAATGCTTATTTTCATTTTGTATATACGAGTGGATCTGGATCTTTGTGTGAGTAGACTTTAGTTCTTTGTAAGATGCACAATCTATAAGCAACAACTAAAGTCCACTGTCAAATAAAAAAAATCATATTTACTACTAACGAGAGAGTGAGGAAGGAATATAAAATATTTTTTTTATTATTTATGGCTTGACCATAAGCTAATGGATAGCTTTATTTGTTTTTTTTATTCACAACTTCTATAATGTTTATAGATAACTTTAAACAATATTTTAGAGCTTATGGTTCACTTTTTAAACAGTGGATGCCCTTACATTCAAATTCCGTTGGATTAAGTAGTTCTTGGATGCCAAAATTCTTGCAGGGGGTGTCATGTGATATCTTCAATGGCTTGTGGTACCCAACGGGGATCAGCATTGGTCCAGTCCTAGACAACTCGCTGCAGTGCGCCCCTGACGCCAAGTTCAGCCCGCAGCTGTTCGATCTGCGGCACCTCAAGTCTCTGTCCTTCTACGATTGCTTCCCGGCGAGCAACCCCACCGCCATCCCGAACACGAGCTGGGAGAAGCTGTCCGGCAGCCTTGAGACGCTCGAGTTCCGCACGAACCCGGGTCTCGCCGGCGCCATTCCGGTGTCCCTCGGCCGCCTGGCGAGCCTGCAGTCCCTGGTTCTCGTCGAGAACAACCTAACCGGAGCCGTGCCGCTCGAGCTCGGCGCGCTGCTGAAGCTGAGACGGCTCGTGCTGTCCGGGAACGGGCTCTCGGGCCCGGTCCCGGCGACACTCGGTAACGCCCGCCACGAGCAGCTGCTGATCGTGGACCTGAGCAAGAACTATCTAACCGGGTCTCTGCCTTCGTCGCTAGGTGCTCTGAGAGGGCTCCTGAAGTTGGACCTGAGCAACAACCTGCTGGAAGGGAGCATCCCGCCGGCGCTCGGCGGGCTCAAGAGCCTGACACTGCTGGACCTCAGGAACAACAGCCTCACCGGTGGGCTCCCGCAGTTTGTGCAGGGCATGGTGTCGCTGCAAGACCTTCTGCTTTCGAACAACCCGTTGGGCGGGAGCTTGGTGCAGTCTGGCTGGGAGAAGCTTGCCAACCTCGCCACGCTGGACCTGTCCAACATTGGTCTCGTCGGATCCATACCGGAATCCATTGCGTCGCTGAAACGGCTACGGTTCCTGGCGCTTGATCACAATCGTCTGACCGGGAAGGTGCCCGCGAAGCTCGCCGAGCTGCCCACCATCGGCGCGCTGTACCTGAACGGAAACAACCTGTCCGGAACGCTGGAGTTCTCGCCGGGGTTCTACCAGAGGATGGGCCGGAGGTTCGCGTCCTGGGACAACCCTGGACTGTGCTATAACCTCGATGCAGTCGACGCCGCGCACGCGCCGTCCGGAGTGGTGGTGTGCAAGGATTTGCAAGAGCCTGGTGCTGGTCCGAGGAACGAGGACGGTGGCGGGAAGAAGCCGGAGGCCAGCTCGAGCCTCATGGCGTCCTCTTCTCCACCCGGATTGTCCGCTACTACTACCATGGTTAGCGGATTTTGGCACTTGGTGACGGTTCAGGGAACGGTGGCCGCATCGCTTGTGTCCATGCTCCTCCTATAGCTACACTATCAGTGTCAGATCACATATGGAAAAGAAGAACATGAAGAAACTTGTAGTTTGGTTGCACAACTAGTTTCTGCGTGTTCTCTCTTTGCTCTCTTTTTTTGGTGCTTCTGGTGCTGCCATGTTCATTACAAACATGAGAGAGGAAGCAGGAAACAGTGGCCGTGAGCCACATTACAGTAGCCTGAATTCTGAAGAGTGTTAGTAGCAACTGGTTAGCTTCTTCGTTGTGTAAGTAGCCTGTTTTTACTTCAATGTGACGGTGTTGCAGAAAGTGGATATAAATGTTGGTATTAGCCACCATCGTTTCCTTCGAATGGTTTGTGCTGGCGACTTTGCAAGGATGGATATGGAGACACGCTTTTCCGTTTTTCATCGGCGTTTCCCTAAACCTATTTTTCACAAAAACGAAATCCTCTCCTCTCCCGTTGGGAGGACACAAACGGGAACGAGAACAGAGAAGGAATGGAACAGCAGTGACAGCGGCCCAGCGACATCAAACGCTCACCGGCGCAGTGCAGTGCCCTTCTCCTGCGACACGGACACAGGCGACGGAAGAAGAGAGCACGGGGAGGGGCGGGCAGCGGCGTCTGCTCCTGCGGGTGGCCATGGCCGTCGCTGCCCGTTGTCTTGTCTGAAACTGTGACGCGGATTGTGCGGGACCCTTTCTTCTGCGCGTCTTGCTCAGCGAGCCAGAGAGAGAGGTACAGAAAGGACACTGGAAAGCTGGACCTCTCCTTCTTGTAACTAGGCGTAGCCGTCGTAGACTGCGGCTCTCTACTCGTAGAGTGGTGGCGGCTACAACTACTCCTCACTGAGCAGTCGTAGGCTAGAGTATCTCGATGCTGAGTGTGGTCGCGCTCTCGCGCAGCAGAAGTAGCCGTAGGCCCAAACCATCGTTTCTTGGACCAGAATACACGTGTTCCACGAATTCGGCTTAGCCCAGTTTGATTTTGGGCCCGTCTTGCGGACCCGCTGCACAAATGCAGCTCTGGCGCACTAAGCCCGACCCATACCGTGTCGTGCTGTCTCCCAAATTTCATTGTTGGTTTTGGCGATGGCTATTCCCCAAATTCATTCGAATGCCGAATTTTTGTCGAAGCAGGTGGCGCATATTCGTCGCCCGTAGGCTTGTTAACGTGAAATAAAAAAGGCTAGAACACGCGTATGCCGGGAACGAAAGCATCCGTTTTCTGGGGACACCACGAATTTGTACAGTCGTCTAGTGATCCAAATGCTCACTTGCTAAGCGTCATTTCAATTTTGAAAGCTGAACTCGAGTCCTGTTCAGTATGAATGTATGAAGGCGCTGGACCGCCGGCGCGGCGCGTAGCTGGGTGTCATGGACGCTGAGTTGCCCTTCTTCGAGAAGACCTGATCGAGATCGCTGTGGTGGCGATGGTTGCGCATCACGAGGAGAGGATGGCGCCGGAGGGCAGCCGACTCGTGGATCGGCAGCGGGAGCTGGCGCTGCGCGCAGGTGGAGATACTGCTTCGGCTCAGCCGCGACGACGACAACCGCAAGCTCCGCGACGCGGTGCTCAGTGCTCATCCCTGATCCCCATCAACGGCGTCGCCGCCGTGATGCGGAACACCGGCTGAGCGACCAAGTCGAGCGGCTACTACTGCTAATTATCTTTTGATAAACGTTCTAGCATAGAAATTTTTAGCTCAAACGAAGGCAGATTTTGACCTTCTCTTTACAGATTATCAAGATGAACAGCAATACGCAAATTTTTTTCTTGTGCAACAGTAGATGCTTGCTTGCTTCCTTCCTTCCTCGAGATCTCGATCGCTCGCACGAGTTGTTGTTCCGCACCGACACGAAGGTTGACGCGTCGGTTCGATTGATTGCGAACTTGCCCGGGAATCCTCGTGACCGCCGGTCCGCCCCGATGGCTACGCGGTGACGTGACCCCTGGATTCCGGAAGACCAGCTCCGTCGGTGCGCGCTCGTCGCTCGCGTGCCCTGAATGGCGCGCGCCACCTCTCGACGCGGGCCGGGCGTTTGGATTGATCGTAGTATATTATTTTAATCTTGACTTAATTATTTATATATACAACTTTTAGTAATAATTCGTTGCTGCAAGATGGATTACATCATGGTGTTTTTACCTTCGACATTAACACGTGAAAAAGGCATCGAGCACACGCTGTCAATTTTATATCATCGTGCATTCCCTATTCTCTGTATCAGAAACAACTTGATGAACGAGGATTTTATATGCTAGTATGCCACACAAGCACACGCTGATTGTGTTCTCACAAGGCAATTAGGTAACCTGACGCCCACATAATGTCGCAACAACAATTATTTCATTGGATAATCGCGAGCATTAGCTGTACGTCTCAAGGATTGCATGGAAAGCGAGAGACGCTGAAAATGGGGGGATCAACCATTCACATGTGGCCAGGAACAAAAATAGGAGTACTTTGAAATGAAGCGCAGATCAACGTAGGTACAGTGAAGGTGCGAGTGTCACAGGGCATGGTCGAGCTGGCATGGTCGCTTCCTCGGTGGTTAAGCCGAAGCTGATGCTGTAGACATGCGACCATCTGAGGTCATGGGCCTCATGGCCAACTAGAAAGTGAAGTAGTACGGAGTCTAGCGTTTTTATTTGCTACTTAAATAAGATAAAATACATATATGTATTTTGTAATAAATTTGTACTCTCTCTGTCCTTTTTTACTTTTATTGGATATTCTTTGTGTGGATAAAAAATTGAACAAGATGAAAAATGTAAGATAAATCGAAAACGAGAAGAGAGAGAGAGAAAATGCACGTATTAAAAATAAAAAAAATATTTTAGAAAACAAGGATAACAAATAAATGAAAAAAATTTATAAATTCTATAATGACACCAAGAAATTAGGTTGGAGGGAGTACCATTCATTGTGGCTGCTGCAAACAAATCAACGGCATATTTAGACAGTAAACACAACAATTGCAAGAGATACTGTATGAATTTCGTTCATTGCCGATGCCAGATTTGATTTTATAAATCTGTAGTAGTAACTCATGTATTCATTCTATAGGTGGACTGACTTTTGAGTCAACTATAAGAACCTCCCCTTCTTGAAGAGAGCGAAGTTCCTGCGGATGTTCGACTGCGACTTTGAAGTTTGAACGATTCATCGTCGAGATGTTGAAGAAGCGTGCAGTCAGTGCGAAATGTTCCAATCCATGGCCATAACGAAGCCATGTGCCCACACCTGTTCGACGCAACCAGAACCCAAAAGCCTTTTGTCCTCTTCAGTGCCGAATTGTTCTCTGACGGAGGAAAAGGGAGCTCCGGAACGCCCTTTCTGACTTTCACTTTGCAACTGTTCCAAAAAGAAAACTGATTCAGATAAGATGATTGCATTTTTTTTAACTCTGTGATGGCGAAAGTAGAAGGAGAAGGGACGGATCATGTGAAACATGGTTAAAATAGTGGTTAAGATACTGCCCAACATTCAACCGCTCACCGTTTTGTTCCCCTGTCAGTGTGTCTCAGTGTATGCCTCGCTTTGTCAAGACAGTGCCTGTTTCAGTTTATCACGAAACCAAATGGTGACGCACTGCTTTGATCTTAAACAGGTACTCCCTCCGGTAAAAAAAAAAAATTGGTTTTAACGATGACACAATATTTAAAATATAATTTTGACTTTTATTTTTTTTAAAAATATTTATTGAAAAACATATTTATATTTTATAAAAGTATTTTTTTAAACAAATCTAATTATATAATTTTTATATTTTTAAACTTAATAAATTAAAATTTATTTGTAATTTATATTTCTAATATTTGATCAAAACACCGTTGGACCGGAGGTAGTACACTAGTAGTGTTGCTACACCTGGTCAACTACGAATGTTGGGTAGTATTCACGCGTCAATAGCTCGCTCACTAATTATTTTCTTTGATTCTTTGAAAAGAAACCGGCTCACTAATTAGACGAGCAGAAGTGTTAAATCCAGAATAGTAAGGGGTCAAAGTTATTAGAAAGGCAGTCTTTTTCCAACCCAGCATGATCAAGCAGGCACAGCGACAGTTCACAACGGCCTCTCTCAGACGTGAACGTGACGAGTGGAAGCTGGAATCCATTCCCAGTTCCCACTCGGCGGTGAGGAGAGTCTTGCGCAAAGTACAGGGTCACATGCGTTGGTTTTTTGGCGCAACAAGCGACGAGAGAGAAAACTGAGGCCATTCGCGTCTTGCTAGCTCGCTCTCTCTTCGCTGTTCTCGCGGTTACCACCTTCAATGCTGCCGCGTTACCGCTGGATCTGAGTGTGCCTCCACGAAAGTAATCCTACCGTTTCCTGCTTCTCGTGGATTCAAGTTTTCTTCCGGAATTCTGCCTCCCGGCGCTGCGCCCGTAGCCGCGTCCGTAGAAAGGTGGGATCTTGGCTCAGTTTCTCGAAGATTTGATTTATTTTTTCTTCTCCCACTTAGTTTCGGTGTTGAAGAGAAGCATGCTCTTTCTCTGGAAATGCAGTGCCGCGCGTGCTGATCTGGGGAGAATTTCTCCTTGCGGTGCGGGAGGTGGGATTTCCTGGTACTTCACCTCCGCCGCGTTCTTTTGCCGCCAACCGAGAGCGAGAAAGGAGCGTGGAGCTAGTGAAGAAGCGAAATTTCGCCTGGTTTTTGAGGGATTTTCTCTCAGAGAAGCTCAATTCCCACGCTGATTTGGGGTGTGACATGATTTTGTCCTCCATTTCCGCCAACCAGGCAGCAGCTGCGACGGCAGTGTAGTGCGAGCATACTCGGCTCCAATGGCGTCCTCGCCTTCGCCCTCCCCGGGCACCATCAAGGCCACCGTGCCGCCGTCCACTACAAACCCATCGCCGGTTTCCACCACGCCGCCACCGTCCACTTCCACGCCGGGCACCTCGGCGCCGGTGACGCAGCCCAATGCCACCCCGGCCGATCCCTCCACTTCGCCGCCGGCTGCGCCTCCTCCGCGTCCTCCCGCAGCCGTGCCACCGCCACAACCCACGTCCCCGCCGTCTCCGCCACCTCTGGTAACCGTGCCGCCCCCGCCAGTGGTTGTTGATCCTCCACCACCGGCCCCACCAGCCGTAGTGTCGCCACCTTCACCGCTGGTTGCAGTGCCGCCGCCACCTACTCCTGCTGCGCCCCCAAAGGCGTCGCCTTCAGTCTCCCCCGTGATCGCGTCACCACCCCCATCCGATTTGCCGGCACCTGACCCACCGGCTGACCCAACCCCACCGACTGTAGTGCAGTCACCTCCACCACCAGTGCGTCGCAGGCCACCAAGAACGCCTACAACTCAGCCAGAAGCTCCAACCGTGGCGCCACCGCCTTCAGCAATTCCTGTCAAACCTTCTCCGACCAGTTCCTCGCCTGCCTCTGGAGATCCTTCTATTGCTACTCCTACTAGCCCCTCGCCTCCTGGCCCTGATCCTTCGTCAGTGCCAGCCCCAGACACGGCGGTTGATCCAGCCAGCCCAGCAACTACAGGGAGCCCTGGTTCCAACAAGTCATCGAGTCCCACAGTCCATGGTGCAGGCCCCTCACCAGACACCAGTGGGCTGTCATCGGGTGCAAAGGCAGGCATCGGCATAGTCATTGCTCTTCTTGTGCTTAGCTTGGTTGGAGCTGCATTCTGGTACAAGAAAAAACGTAGGAGAGTGCACGGTTATCACCCTGGGTTCGTGATGCCTTCGCCAGCCTCATCTCCAACACAAGTGTTAGGTAATTTCCTCAATTGCATTTGCAATTAAATAACTTAAAAATTGAGACTACTCTTTAATTATACCTAGATGATCTGAGCAAGAAAAATTCGTTTTGTCCAGGGTATTCAGCTAAAACTGGCTACAGTGTTGGCAGTCCTGAATCAAAAGAATCAATGCCAGAGTTCAGCATGGGCAACTGTCGGTTCTTCACTTATGAGGAATTGTATCAGATCACAAATGGCTTCTCAGCTCAGAACCTGCTCGGTGAAGGTGGGTTTGGATCAGTGTACAAGGGTTGCTTGGCTGATGGAAGGGAGGTTGCTGTTAAGAAACTGAAAGATGGTGGCGGGCAGGGGGAACGTGAGTTCCGAGCAGAGGTGGAGATTATCAGTCGTGTGCATCATCGCCACCTGGTTTCTCTTGTAGGCTATTGCATCGCAGATGACCAGAGATTGCTTGTATACGATTTTGTGCCAAATAACACATTGCACTATCATCTTCATGGTATGATGATTTTTTTGTATGTATTGCACAGGTATTCAATTGTTCAAATTAAATGATTACTCTATATTTCTATTGGTTTGTCATAGGACGTGGAGTACCGGTGTTGGACTGGCCAGCCAGGGTTAAAATTGCAGCTGGCTCGGCTCGTGGACTAGCCTATCTTCATGAAGATTGTAATGCCATCTTTTCATGTCTTTACCTTTATTCATGAGATCAATCACAATTTCGTGTTAATTAATTATTTTCTTTGGCAGGCCATCCACGAATAATCCATCGAGATATTAAATCCTCCAATATTTTGCTGGATAATAGCTTTGAAGCACAGGTAGTGATGTGTTCTACACAACTTGAAAATGTCTTATAATGGAATTGTTTTTACTGACTGGATGGATGCGATTGCTAGGTTGCTGATTTTGGCCTCGCAAGGTTGGCTATGGATGCTTGCACGCATGTAACTACACGGGTGATGGGAACTTTTGGGTAAGTAACACAGTTTCAAGTCCAAATAGATCAGTTGACATTTGCTTAGGTTCTGACGCTTGTTCCTTGTGTAGGTACCTAGCACCAGAGTACGCATCAAGTGGCAAATTGACTGAGAGATCTGATGTATTCTCTTTTGGTGTTGTTCTTTTGGAGCTTATCACTGGTAGAAAGCCTGTTGATGCATCAAAGCCACTGGGTGATGAAAGCCTTGTTGAGTGGGTAAGCTGCAGCAGTAATTCTGGAATTATACAGATGCTTCGAGTTTCCATCCCATCTTTGGCAAAAGAAAACTACTACTCTTATACACTAAGTTTATTTCCACATCTGAATATAACAATCTGAAATTGTAGTCTAAAATTTATGCTACTGACCTTTTAACATCCTATTATTGAATTTTGATTCATCAGAAATTAATCCATTAATCAAACTAAACATCTGATAAATTTTTTGGGTCAGCCATTTGAGGACAGATTCTGATAGAATACTCTTATAGCCCTTATAAAAGGAATCTTTTTGTTTGAAATTACTAGAAACAAACATTTTTTGATGGCGTAGTTATTTGCAGGCTAGACCTTTGCTTGGGCAAGCACTAGAGACTGGCAATGTGGGGGAGCTAGTGGACCAAAGACTTGACAAGAACTATAACGAAGTTGAAATGTTCCGTATGATTGAAGCCGCTGCAGCTTGTATTCGGCATTCAGCATCTCGGAGACCCAGAATGAGCCAGGTATAATTGAAGATCAATCACGCATGTCATGTAAACCTGAACTTGACATTTTGTCGTTCCTGTCCTTTCAGGTGGTGCGGGCTCTTGATACTTTAGCTGATGTCGATCTGACCAACGGTGTTCAGCCAGGTCAGAGTGAGATGTTCAATGTCGCAAATACAGCTGAGATCAGGCTATTTCAGCGGATGGCATTTGGAAGCCAGGATTTTACAACTGATTTCAGCCAGTCTAGCTGGAACAGCCAGAGCCAGAGCCAGAGCCAGAGCCAGATTAGAGGTTTTGACGCCTCTGGTTCAAGGAAATTGTAATCATCTTCGTAAATTGTAATCTAATTAGCTAGGGCATCTTGTATTGAATTTTTCTCATGCAGTTCTTCGAGTGGGTTGATTCTGTAGGTTTTTTTTTTTTTTAGTTAGGGCTCCATCTGTCTACTGCTAACATACACCGTGTGCTGAGGTCCTGCTTGAGTGTGCAAATTTGATTCCCATGACAAACCAAAGCTTCTTAACTATTGAAGAGAGGCTGCTGTATTCATCCACTAGAGCATTGCTCGATCGCGTTTGCAGATTTTACAGGGTCACCTTTGGTTGGGATTGGGATGGCTCCTATCTAGTACTGTATAAATCTGTATCTGGTTGTAACTCCAGTATCCAACCTTTGTTTTTTTTTTTCGAGAACTTCAGTATCCAATCTGTTTGGAATCCCAGGCGAATTCGTCAGATCTGACAGCGACATGGAATTATGCGAAACATAATTGTCTGCATCAACAATACTCTCGAATGAGCTTGTGCGCTCACAGATGGAAGAATATGAACCGCATCGGATGTCTTTGACGCGGACCCTGCTCATAGCCTGAAATGGCATCGCCAAGATATCTTCAGTCTGAACTAGTACGTCACAGATGCCGTCCAATGTGCCGCGCCCTTTACAGTTGGGTTGCAGGAGCCAGGAAGCAGAGCTGCAGATTTGACCCGAAGAAGATGCCCCTCATGGCGATGGTCCATCGGATGGATTGGATATAACTGGACACCACCGCCCCCAGGGCACTGATCATGTGTTCATGGGGCATGTGCGAAGCCACAGCACCTGACGCATGCCATGAGCAACACGGCACGCCTCACAGTGCTTAGCCCGCGTGTCACGGCGGTAATCTAATCTTGTAGTAGTGGAGCGAATAGCGACCCTTTCTAGCCTCCAGAGACCCGTGACTTGTATTTGATCTGTCTGATGAGACGTGAGCCTCCGGAAGCTGGGATGAAGGATTACAGTAAAACCTTTTTGTGGTCGAATTGAGATATTTTCGGAACGCCTAAATATTTTGTGTAGATGGATTCTATGGAACTGGTGGTAAACTGGTTAACCTGCCGGTAACTCTACAAGTTGATGTAGACCAATTGTTTGATTGCAATCAAGCAAGATGTCCAGAGTCCAATGAATCGGCAATGCTTCAGCTGCACGCCTGAGCCAAATCGTTGTGTGCATTTGATTATTGTAGCGGGCAAGTGCCCTTCGGCTTGTACCTTTTAGCCTTATCTGAGTCCATGTGGGCTCCTCTATCATCCTTCAGCTACACATTCCCATTGGAAAACAATCTTTATCAACTCAGTAACAATTTTTTGAGGAAGTTACAAATTTCACAATTAGGAATCCTTTTCTTTTATCCAGAATTCAAATATTTTACATTAAAGTCAGGGAAATCTTTAAACTTCCTCCCGTAAAGCTGAGAGCATTTTCTTTTCCGTGAGTCAGGATGAAAATCTTTTAACTCGGAGCACCCGAAATGGTAAGCGCGATAGTCAACTATCAAAGTAGTTCAGTACCAGTTGCAGGTTTCAGTAACATGGTGACAGTATCCGGGGTTCATCATGGACAATAAGTGGCTGCAAATTATTCTTCTGCCCCTCTTTACTATCATTGCTATATAAACCTATACTTGCCCTATAAGGCACATGGTCATTTTATTTTACAATATTCCTTCTATCATTCACCTGGCATATACACCATGGACTATGCCTTCATAGTACAATACAAAAGATACAGTGTACGACATATTTTACAACTCACCTTTTACTAATTTGCTTGCACCAACTTCACAATGAAGAATGAATATGTGAGGGTGGACGCCTGCATCATGCCAGAAATGCTAAAAAAGTAGCTCAAATAATTCAAGTAGTTCGATTTAATTAACTATTTCAATGGATGCAGGGTGAAAATTAAGCCGTGCTAGTAGCATCAGAACCAGAAAGGAAGTAAAAAAAATAAACATCTGTTAGAAGTCATATAACACTAGCAAAGTTAAAACTGAACCATCAGTTAGCATAGTAAAAAAGCGAAGATTTCATCCTCCAGGGACGAAAGCCTGAATAATAAACATGAGAAGATCTTACATGAGCTCTAAAACGAGGGCTGAAGCACCACCGCCACCATTGCAAACACCAGCGACACCATATTTTCCATTTTTCTGACTAAGAATCTGTGAAGCACGAGAGTTTAGCCTTGAGATAGAACACATCATTTGGCATGTCAAAGTAGTATCTCACGTAATGCCATAAGAAAGAAAATTAGAAAATTATACAGTGCATACAAGGATAAAACTATGGAATGAAATCTAAGCTACACAAAAGAAACAGGGTGGTCCATTGACTACAGCTCAAAATATTAACTAGTCAAGCTTTGATTTTTTTTTTCTAGCTTCTTATTACCAACAAAAAAGAACATGAAATTTCTAGAGCTATTCTAGAGCAAGGCTGCAAATAAAGTGAAAATGCCTCTTCAACATGGTAAAGCAAGAAATATCTTATATCCTACATAAATTCTGATGGGAGGATCACACAAACGTGATGAGAGGAAAGAGGATTTTATGTGCTTAGCTCAGACATTAGCAGCCAAGAAGGATACATCATAGTTAACTGCATAGGGGCCAGAAGCATACCCCAAGCAAAGTGACTATGATCCGTGCACCACTGCAACCAATAGGGTGGCCCAGAGAAACAGCACCTCCACTTAAGTTTAGCTTTCCCTGCAATATATATAGAAATTTACTCGATCGTTCATGCATACAAATACCAACTAATGCATTGCACAAATGAGTTGTAAAATTTAGGAACTCACGGAAGGGATACCAAGAAGCCTCTGATTGGCTAATGCAACAACCTGCGAATGTTCAGAAGTAAGGTTAAATCTAGACGGTGCTTCAGGCGTACAAGCTGTTGAAACTGAAAAAAAAAATGTGAAGAACCTACAGAAAAGGCCTCATTTATTTCGTAATAATCTACTTGTGAAGTTTGAAGACCTGCATTTGATATAGCCTTTGGAATAGCAAGAGCAGGAGCTGTTGTAAACAGCTCAGGGGCCTGCAATTGTTAGGAGCTCTTAGACAAACAAAGATACAGTCAAATAGCAAGCAAGATTACGAGATAACTAAGCCTCCAATCTTGAATGGAAGAAAGATATTGACACTGGGAACTGACAAACAATATTTCAGGATAGAAATCATGCAAAGAGCTACCTGAGCAGCATCAGCATAACCTCTGATTCTTGCAATAATTCGAAGGCCAAGATTCTTAGCTTTCTCTCCACTGACAAGAACAATTGCAGCAGCGCCATCACTGAGCACAGAACAGTCAGAAGGTAAGAATGGCATGATTATGCTGCAGTACACATCACCTCAAAAAACTTAATTTAGCTTATCATAGAGAAAGCATAGAGTTAAACTTTGTATTGGAAGGAAAGTCACGGCAACTGGTAAGCATGGGGGGAAGTAACTTTCAATCTCCACCATTTGTTACATTGCATCTAGCTTCAGCACTCTATTCATAAAACAGGATGCCGTGTTTTTTTATTAGTGAAGAACTATCACAAGGTTTGACTGCCTACAGAAGGTACCCTGATCACGCACAAGTAGTGGTGCTCCGACAAATAAAACGCCAAGGAGTTATGTACTGACTTTACAGGAAGAGTAGCTGGCCTATCGATTGGAGACATGATTATATTAGTCGGGAGCAATAAGAGGACAGGAGCTAGAAGCAGCTTGTGGCAGAGAGAGAGAGAGAGAGGAGAGGTCCTTTTCTTATAGTTCCTGTTGTTGATCTCAGTGATCTGCCTTCCCCATAGAAAGACAGGCTCAAATAAAAAATAGATGCAAATCTAATCGAATCATATAATGTTGTAACTAATTGGCTTAAAAAAGGAAATGCAACTAAAAAGCTTCATCTAACAAGTTCTACTCTACTTGTTGGCAGGAGCAAATACATTTGAATAGGTCAATAGGGTATAATCTGTCAGTTGTGCTCTCCTTTCTTCTTAATGAAAAAAGTGCAGTGCACACTCTTTAAAAAATAGGATATGATACAATGTTGACTATGGGTTCCTGTTATTTATACAAATATTGTATGGATAGTCACCTTATACTAGAAGAATTGCCAGCAGTTACAGAACCATTCGTCTTAAAAGTTGGCCCAAGTTTCTTCAGCTTTACTGGATCAAACTGTGTAAGAAAGTATGTCAAATCAGACAATAAAGGAAATGAATAAATAGCGAATGCAAATTTAAAGTTTGTGCTACTGTTTTGATGCTGTGAACCATTCATTTCTTAAATCTGTAGCAGCCAAATACTACCCACATATTTGCCAGATTGAGGGATTACCTTAGCAAGACTCTCATCTTTGTCAACAATTATTAGTGGTTTACCTCTACCAGAAGATATTTCAACCTGGGAAACAAGGAACATTTGAAATTGGTAGAGTACTAAGGTTTGGTCCCTTAAAATCATGCACTCACAGGAGTAATTTCCCAGGCAAATGTGCCACTGTCTCGAGCTGCTATTCCACGTTCATTGCTGAGGATAGCATAAGAATCCTGGACGGAAAACATGGTCCAATATTAGTTTCTGGGTAGAATTGAACAGGTTGTAATTCATAATAAGCTTAGATATACTAGCAACCTGCTCCTCCCTCGTAATCGAGTGATGCTCTGCGCACAACTCGGCACACATCCCCATTGGGAAATCATTGTTCACATCCCACAAGCCATCCTTAAGCATCCCATCGACCAGGACATCATGTCCAAACCGCGATCCTCGCCTGCATGTTATTTTCAGACTATTATAAACACAATCTACAACAGTGCATGTCATTAGTAGTTTGAGGATTGTAACAAACCTCGCTTCAGCCACATATTTGGGTGCGTTTGACATGCTTTCCATGCCACCAGCGACCACAACATCATTGATACACAGCTGAATGGTTTGCGCCGCAAGCATGACAGCTGCAAGATGTTGGTAAGAAACAAGATATAAAAGGGCTAAGGCTCCAAGTTGGCAGGACAATCAGTGACCAACAATAACTTAAGAGTATAATATCTCTGGCGACTACAGGACCCCGAAGAAATCAATCAGTACCCTTCATCCCCGAGGAGCAAACTTTGTTGATGGTAGTGCAGGGAACGGAGTTGGGCAAGCCGGCGCCGAGCGCCGCCTGCCTGGCCGGGGCCTGGCCCAGGTTGGCGCTGAGCACGTTCCCCATGAACACCTCCTGCACCATTGCCGGGTCAACGTTCGCCCTCCTGAGAGCACCTGACACATTGGAATTCAGGAGGAATCAACAGAGATTGATACGGTAACTGCTTCGACAGAATGCCCATGATCGGCGAGCGCGGAGGAGCAGTTTGGGATGCCGCGGTGGTGGCGCGGGCACGTACTCTGGATGGCGACGGAGCCGAGCTTGGTGGCGGGAAGCGACGACAGCGACCCGAGCAGCGCGCCGATGGGCGTGCGAGCGACGCCGACGACGCAGACGTCCCGCGGTTTCAGGCCCTGGTCGCCGAGCTCCCCGGCAACCGCGCTCGACCACTCCATGGTAAGGATTTCCGACGCCTCGCTGCCACCGGCGGACGGGGAGCACAGCCGATGCAGGCGCGCGAAAGCGAGCAGAGGAAGAGACACCGACGAGCGGACGCGGAAACCTAAGGCGCCGAGGCGGTTTAATGGGCTTGTATGTCGCTACCTCTCTCTCCGGTTGATCGTCCTCGCGCCGGCTCCGCTTCCCCGGTTCTTCACCGACGGCGGCGGAGGCTGCTCGGAGGTGGATTGGATTCGAGAGACGGGCACGGCACTCTTCCGTCGCCCACTCAGCGGCGCCGGTGCGTGCGGTAAAAGACGTAACGGAACGGGATGAAGATCACGATGCGATCGACAACATGGCATGTTTGTCGGGACTTTCTTTTTCTCTCTTTTCTAGAGATGGGCTGGTTTGGGCTTCGTTTCCATCATGATGGACTGTAACGCAGCCTACCTTCAAGCCCACACCACGCGAGCCATGAGTTGGACTGGCTGTTCCATTTTCCCCTTTCGGCCCTTCACTTCCAACACTGACTCATGTCCAAAAAAAGTGTGCCTACGAATGGTCCCGAATAACCCGTTGCGTGAAGCATTTTCTTTTTCTGAATGAACGTGGCAAGCATTTTAAGCAGCGAACATGACTTACGAGCTAACCAGTACTAAGTTGTAAATTAACATGTGACTTCGAATCAAGGAGACGATCTGATGTAGTAGTAGAATTTATCAGATGCATTACCACCAGGAGTCCAGTCCATTAAAGGAGAAATTCCTTTTTCCGGTGGACACAGAGTTCTGGAGTGAGTATCAAGCGAGCAGAGAGCAGTGACATGTCACCTTACCTCTTCACCAAACCGGCAAGAGAACCTAACACGTTTAGTCAGCTCAAATTGTATGCTGAGCTGGAAATAACGCCGGCCACAAGTTTATTCAGCCGGAGCTTTGAGGGGAAAAAAAACACCATTTCAAGCTGTCAATTTTTTGTGTCGACCCAATAATCTTGAGATGCAAGCAACTTAACCGGCCAGCTAATGGTTGTGCTGGTCTCTGGTCATTGTCCCCTCTCCCATGTCCCATCCTGGAGATCTGCTACAGTTAAAATTAAAACCATTTATTTAAAATTCCTGTGAATTTTCTACGTTAACAGTAACTTTGAAATTAAACTGATTCATGGAACATTCATGTGAATTTTCCACGTTAACCAAGTCGCTTGTACTACATAATTTGCGTAAGGCATGTGTGGTGCGGCAACAAATACGGAGGTTTTGGTAGTACTGTGTGTACTGATCCTAGCAAGGGTCGTCGATGCTAGGTAGTGAGTGATACAAGCCTGTACTACGTGCGCACCAGCAGCGACACACTTGCATTTCCACCAAGCAAAACCATCGCGAGGAAGAAGAGGCGATTTGGTGTCCTTTTTGTCGCCTCGATGAAGTAGCTACTAGCTTATGCACACTCAAGAAGCAGATTTAAGTTGCTTGTTTAAACTGGCTTGGTTAAACAGCGGCGTGCACACAAGGGCGCGGGGCCGTTGCGGCGTCGCGCTACGCGCTCACCTGACTCCCTTCGCGCCCAAGCCAGTGCCATGCCATGCCACCCGACGCCACGCCACGCCACGCTACCGCCATACACGCTATATACTCCGGCCCTGATCGGCTACCTAGAAGCTGCTAGCACAGCTGATTGTGTGTGACTCGCACAGGCATTTCGCATCGGCGTCGTCATTGGCCGGCGCGGTAGAGGAACAGCCTGGTTGCATTGCGGCGGCAGCAACATGGCCGCGACGCTCCGGCAGTGGCGCCGCGTCGCCGCGCTCGTCGCGCTCCTCGCCGTCCACCTAGGCGCCGCTGTCGCGCAGTCCCCGGCGCCAGCCGCACCGACGACCCCAGCCACGCCGGCTGCACCGACGACCCCAGCCACTCCGGCTGCACCGACAACCCCAGCCACGCCGACTGCACCGACCACCCCAGCCACGCCGGCTGCACCGACCACCCCAGCCACGCCGGCTGCACCGACCACCCCTGCCACGCCGGCTGCACCGACCACCCCAGCCACGCTCGCTCCCACCGCCACCCCAAGTACACCATCAAACGCACCGCCGACTCCAGCGACACCAACACCTGCACCGCCGACTCCGGCGACGCCAACGACGCCCGCACCGACCGCCACCCCGACCCCTGTCGCACCGGCAAAGGCGCCGCCAGTGCCTGCGACGCCCGCTCCCGCTGCCACTATCCCCGTCGCGCCAGCAAAGGCGCCGCCCGCGGTCGCGCCGGCCAAGTCGCCGCCGAAGGCCCCTGCTCCCGTGACCACGCCGCCTCCAGCTAAACTTCCGCCTGCGACGCTGCCACCGGCAACACTCCCGCCCGCTGCGGCGACCCCGGCGGAGGCGCCCGCGACGCTGCCACCGGCAAAGACGCCCCCGCCCGTCGCTGAGGCCCCAGCCGTGCTGCCGCCCGAGGAGGCGCCTTCCAAGGGCAAGAACAAGCACAAAAAGAAGAAGCAGAAGCATGACAAGAAGGAGGCGCCCGCGGAAGCGCCGCAGCCGCTCAGCCCGCCGGCGCCGGCCGCGCCGTCGCCCGCGGATCAGGAGGACGTGTCCGCTGGCCCAGCACCGTCAGCTTTCGATCTGGTAATGCACGAATCACAAAGCTACGCTCCTTTCCTTACTAGTAGTAGTACAAAACGAAGACCAACTCCATAATTCAACGTGTTTTTCTGCTTTCTTCTCGCAGAGTGCCAGCAACCGCCGATACCAGCACTGGGGTGTCGTCGTCCTGCAGACGTTCATTGTTGCGCTCTTGATGTCGCTAGCGTGGTAAATTACAGAGAAAGATACACGTATCCATTGCCAGATTACGATTTAATTCTCTCCACTGTTGTTGTAATTCGTGTTGTATCATCATAGATTGGTGAGGTTATCTGCGGGATTTGTCATAGGAACCATTGGTTTGTGGCGTGCGATAATTTTTGACATGTTTGTTCTTTGTACTTTTTTCATTCATTTTGGAATAAATACGCATATTTCTTCAAACAAGAGATTGTGAAATGCACTTAGGAATGAACAAATGATACAACATCTCAATGATTTGAGTTGGCTGAGTTGCCAATCCCCGAGTAACTTGACGCGCGTACTAGTATATACTTACGGCTCTGAACAATCTCCACCTATCTATTTCTTCACTTTTTTTTTATAAAAAAAACAGCAGAATGCTGAAGAAAACAAAAGGTTCGATCTGTGATGGTCACACGAGGATCAGCGGCAGACTCGCTGCCATGTGGGCCCACCACCCCGCTCGTCAGCGACTTCCTGCCTCTGCCGAGCTGAGGATCCGCCTCCATTATGATCAGATGATCTAGTACATTAGTCCTCGTCCACTTCGTGAAAAGGTAGTGGAACCGTCTTTACCGCGCGAAACTTGCCCGTGTTATTGAGATGCTCATTCTCCAACCTGATAAACAAATTCAAATTTCTTTAGCCTTTGAACCTGTTGTTCAAGAACGATACACTGATTGAGAACCATCAAACTAATGTCTCACCGATAGAAATTCCAGTGCCCTCGCCGGATCACCTCTAGGGCCGCTAGAAAGAATGAAGTGACCCTCGAGTCCAAGCTCCCAAAGTTGGGATGAACTACGGTCTGCAACCAGGCGAGCCTGAGCACAAGGTTCAGTCCCTGCAAAAGGTTCAGATAGGAATAAGAACATTTCAGCTCAGCCTTTGAGTGCATATTTGGGAACATGATTCTTCACTAGCGCAGAACATATCGCTCAGCATGGGGTCGAACATACCATCGACAAGTAGTAGATGGATTTCCTTTTGAGGATGAGCTCGTTCCTGAGCCATGGGTTCTTGGACTTGGGTTGGAGCAGGCCCCAGTCCTTGACGAAGTCCCAGTACAGCTGGTACGCCGTGGCGGTGCTCGACACGGCGACGAGCAGGGACAGCGACGCAAGGCTCTTGTCCTTCTCGTACGCCACCTTCGCGCCGGCGGCGAGCATGGCGGAGACGTACTTGCCCAAGTTCACCAGGTGGCTCGTGTTCCCCTCATCGAACCACCTCCTTGCACACTGCAACGACACATATTTGCACATGGTATTTTTTGTTTGCACATTGAAACAAAGGGCTATAGAATAGAACATATAGTTCAGTTCACCTGCATGGCTCTCCAGTAGTAAGGCAGGAAGGAGACAGCGTAGGCTAGGTCTCTGATGTGCTTGGTGTTGGTGCAGTAGCCGTACTCCTGCGTCCTGTAGCTTCCGCTGATGTAATAGCAAGCCAGGTACTCCAGGCTTCTTAACATTGGCACCTGGCTGCAAAGCTGATCAGCCATGAAGAAGTCCACCATCACAACCTGTAAACATTCAGAAACCACCAAATTATTCAGTGCTCCAATTCAACCCCGAGAATTTCGCCATGCCGTACCTTGTAGAGTGGTGACAGAACAATGTTCCTCAGTATCCTGAGGAACAGAAACCGACTTGACCGGTAGACGATGTTGAACGGGCAGACCAGAAGCAGCAGAAACACCTGCAAGAATCGAACCCATTCCGTTATTCTCAGTCTCTTATCGTCTGAGCGGATGACGATGCGAACAAAATTAATTGTACTACAGACGCACCAAGAGCAATATTCCGGGGATGGCCTGGACGTTGGGCGACGCGTGGTATCCCCTGAGGACGAGTGCGAGGTGCGCGAACATGACGCCGGCGACGGCGGCCATGGACGCCGCGCACACGAGGAAGACGTCGCGCGGCTTGAGCTCGCCGCGGGCCGGAGATAGCTCGAAGATGAACCCGTAGTTGACGCGGCACCGGCGCCACGCCACCATGTTGCAGCCGTACATGAAAAGGTGCAGGAACAGCAGCCCGAACATGCTCAGCACCGGGTACGCGGTCTCCATGTACACGGGGTCGCCGCTGCGTGCGCGCGGCGGCGTCGTGGTGGTGTACATTCCCGCCATGTGCGCCACGACGCAGTATCCCACGAACAGCGCCGCGAAGCAGCCGGTCATGAGGCCGGTGAAGAACGGGACGGTGTGCGACTCGTTGCGCCGCGCCGGCTTGAGGTACTTCATGGCCTTGCGCCGGTTGTCGCCAGCGAAGTGCCGGGTAAAAATGTCCTCGACCTCGTCCATCAGCTTCAGTGCCTGCAGTGAATTGGAAGACAGACAGCGGGATGCTCTGTTTTGTCAGTCAGATACTAACAGGCAAACAGAGCGAGACAGAAGTGGAACAAAATGTACACTTGCCTTGTCGGAGCTGTTGAAATAGGAGCTCTCCACCACCTTGAGGTACACGTTGAGAACCTGTTTGCCGCTAACTTTCTCAAACTTCTTCAGGATCTTTACAAACGCCATCATGTTCAGGTTCCTGCATTGGCACAAAAACCTCAAGTTTGCCTTCACTTCTCTGCAATTTTCTCTTCACAGGAACTTGCGATGCGCGCCAAGCTTATTACCGGTACGTGGCGAGGTAGCCCAGGCCCTTGTAGAGCTCGACGAAGGCCCCCTTGATCATCTTCTCCGCGTGCCGCAGCTTCGTTTTGTTGACAGTGACGCTCTGCTTCCCCACGCTGCCGTCAGGGCCGCACCTCTTGGAGCTCTGGCTGACGAGCTCGTCCCACAGGATGTCCGTCAGCGCCGAGAGCGTCCTCGAGGGGTTCGTCAGAGGGATGCTGACCTTCAGGTTCTTCCTCTGGCAGCTGCTCACCGACCTCCCTAGGCTAGACGCTACGGGGAAGGTTCCAGAACCTTCTAGAGACTGTGGAGTCGTCGCTGGCTGGTCGTCTTCGTTCGGTGTGGTTTCTTGCTCGTTCTGGTCCGTATCTGGTGCTGACGTCACGTACCTAGTGGACTCGTCCTCTGTTTCGAGTAAATAAAAAAAATCAAGAAATCAGGAATCTATGTATAATTCAGGAAGAAATCATGCTTTTCAGGAATCATAATCTAGCATAAATACGGATGGAATTTCGCATTATGCTTATCTTTTCAGAATATAGGGAGGCATCGACATGATTAAGGCTTTTTTTTCATTTCTCATGTACTATTTGTCAGTGCGCACGTACATGGATGCAAAACAAAACAAAATACTCCGTAAAACATTACGTACTATTAAATAAAGCAAATATAAAGTTGGGTAAAATAAGATTGTGCCAAATGCAGACAGAGTTAAAAAGCCAATTCGACGATAAAAAGCGACGGATATTCCCAGTCCCAGGCAGAGCTTAGTGATATCTTGCTCACTCGCCTCAAACATGCGGTCCGTCTACATGGACCTCACCACACCAGTCGCCGCCAACCCCATTTGCCGCGTTAGTTGCGAGCCTACGTGGCTACGTGACTCATCATCTCACGTAACCTCGCCACCAACCAGGGAGGGACACGGCACGATTTGGTCGGTGGCTACTGCCGCGGACGCCATGCGTGATCGGCGGTCGATCGGAGGTACTCACCGGAGCCGGACGAGGTGAAGGAGCTGGACACGGAGGGGTCGTCTCTCGCGGCCTTGAGGTCGCCGAGTATGTCCATCTGCTTCCGCAGGGACTCGCCCCGCTCCAGGAACTCCTTCTCCTTGCACTTGTAGAACTGGTTCACCTTGTTCAGCTGCGCGTCCAGCCGCGCGAAGAACTCCGCCGCCGCGTCCGTGCCGCCGCCGGCGAACCGCTCATCGAGCAGCTCGGTCTCGTACACGTACCCTCCTCTGCTCGCCGAGCCGCTCAGCTTCCGGCGCACCTGCGAACAATCCGTGTCGACATGCAAAAGATAAGTACTCCTTGTTGCAGAACACAAGGCCTTCAAGCAATATGAAAATATACGGTGCAAATGTTCGCTAGCATACTTGTATGGCTCCATCATGATCATTTGGTGCATTAGCGCCAAAAAGATCTGTGAATTTGTAGAACCATTGGGACAGAGAAGATCGTTGCGCTTGTTGATCAGTGGTCATGTTGGCTACCCCTGCTGTGCAATGATCATGCTGGCCATGCAACAAGCCGTGCTGTTCCATCCTCTTAAGATCCTTCTTGAGCAGGCTGTAGTCCACGAAGGCATGCTTCCACTCAGGGACAAGCTGCCCTTCAAACTGCTTGGTGAACTTCACCATGGCGTTAGGCAAGATTAGGTTATGACGGTGCTGGCGACGACGAGGGCGACCGATCAAGCTTAGCAGTGAGATTGATCTAAGCTACTTCTGGTGGGGGTTTGGAGGGGGGAGCCGCGGCGATGCTTATATAGGCCGTTGGAGGGTACGGGAATCGCTTCGCAGGTGTTGGGAGACAGCACATTCCGAGATATACTGCGTTCGATTAGGCTTCTCGGTGACAGATGCAAGGTTGCTGGGAGAGCAGCTAGCTCGTTCTCATATGACCACCACTTGTTGGAGTGGTGGTGGATAGGATTGGATTCCAGAATGGGAATCGATCGAATAGAGCTGGGATCAAATTAAGTGATGGAGGTGAGGAGGGTGGTAGAAGAGAGACTCAGACGAACGATTTCTTTCCAGAATAATGAAAGAGGTTGAGATGAACGAGAAGATTTGTGTCGCTGGGAATGGAGACGGAGTTGCTGCCCAGGAGAGAAGGAATTAGATGCTTATATGGAGGCATGCGTGAAGGAGAGGCCGGTGTGGTTGCACAGAGGGATTAGCTAGTGGACTAGTGGATGCGGGGTCCCGTCGATGTTAATATCAGTATCCAAGTAGTCTTAAGTGGAAACGTCGATATCTTTATCCATGTTCAGGTCTGTATGTGAAATCTCTTCCAAGTGATCCACAAGCCGAGAGCGAGGAGCGCTGAGTTTTCCCCCAAGTCAAACGAGTGTCCAATTTCAATGCCTTCAGCTCCTCGCCCAATTAACTCTCAACGGACGTTCCCTGCCGGCTATTTTTTTTTCTAAGAATAATGCAGGGTGTTTTTTCTTTAATTAATTAGCCATTGGGAGCGAACTTTTATGTTTTCTTATTTTAAATCGACAGGACCATTTGAAATCCAAGTTACAAGTCCTTTCTATCCGAAACAATACCCTTCTCATGAAGTCTCTTTGCCAGATGCATGATGCCCCTAGCCAATGAAACTAGAGCTGAATAGTGCTGGCTCTTTTTTTTTTTTTTTAACACTGCGCGAAGTGTGTTTCGCATTAAAATATAAGTGCAGAAAAATAATCGGTCCACAGAATTACAAGCTCATAAAGAGCGACCAATCTAGCTTCCCAGCCGCACACAACCAAGCAAGGTCAAAGACCTTATCTACCACTACATGAGCAACAGAGGAATGACTCCGAAACACACGCTCATTTCGTTCCAACCAAAGAACCCAGACCACCAACACAACAAGAGAATCAAAGGCCTTCCACCGGCATGGCCATCCGCTTGCGATTGACGAGCCATCAATCCACAAAATGAATGTCCAGCCCCGTCCACAAAGCTTGCCAGCCACAACGCCGGAGCACTCGGAACCAAACCTGAACACGCAAGAGAGAACAAGATGGTCGATAAACTCCTGCTGCTGGCTGCACAAAGCACATGGTTCTGGGTTTGGCAAATTGTGTCTTTGCAGCATCTCTGAAGTCCAGCACCGACCAAGCACCGCCGACTCTCCCAGGAAGAGAGCACTGTAAGCCGAACTAGAGGAAAAGGCACTCGAAGAGGCACCCGAATAGTGCTGGCTCTTGAATACGTGGAAGGCTGGAACGACGGGGGCACAAGCTTTTTTTTCTAAAGACCTATGGGGGCATAAGCTAGAACCGCAGATACATAGTGAAGGTCATGCTGCATGCACCGTAGCCAAGCTTCCAATCACAGCACACAAACATGATCAATCAAGAGACACTTTGCTGAATACTACACGAAATCCTACTCCATTATCAGCTGTCTCTCTGAAAAAAAAAAGATTAAGAAGAGGGAGCGCCGTTCCTACTGGCCCAGACGAAAGCCCCCTTGCCTTTACCCTGGTCTTTCTATCGGAAACAAGATTATCTTGCATTAGTCACCCGAAAAGAAAGATTATCGGCGAAAGACGGAGATTCAGGTCCACGCGTAACTGCACTTACATCAAATCACATACATTTTGTTAATTTGCAATTAAACACTAAGATAAGATTAGTTAATTAGAGGTGTATTTGTAGTGCGCATGGCATGCATGCTGCTTCGCTTTCATTCACTTCACACCAATCTGCTTCTACTCAAAACGGGCAGGGAGTTAAGCAGATGCAACTAATAAAGCTAGCTAGTGATCTGGTCTGAGAGATCGATCGATAGTTCATGGCGCCGCAGCGCGCCGTGAGTTGGCCGGCTCCTTCACTGCCGATCGTGTCTGGACTCTGAGGAGACAAATAGGCAAGAAGCTGGGGTCAGGTCGGTGGCCCTTTTTCGGTCGAGTGCGGTTGCAGTAACCTGGATTTTTATGTGTCGATCGAGATCTTTGTAAGCTACTACTACTAGCCGCTGCCAGTTCTGGAGGCAAGATCTTGCATGCAAGCTTCACTGGTCTCGTGCCGTGGATGCATGCCGTGCGAGCGCCGGCCCTACGTACGCGACGCAAGTTTATCTGCTGCACTGAGCTTTGGCATGCTGTCGCGGCTTTGCCTATCTCGGTACTGTACGTGTTGTGTTGTGCGGCCGTCATGGCACGCATCGATGCACGCTGACTGTTCGCCGCTTGGCATGCCTGGGTGCGCGGTTCATTTCTGATTTTAGCCTACTTGTGAGTTTTGCACTCAAAAGCAGTGTGGAAATCATTTTTTCTTTCTTTGCCCCATTGCTAAAGCAGTATGGAGCTATGTGGGTGTTTGGTTAGGGGCAGATTGTATCTTCAGTTCGACTAATCAATACTACAAATGGATTACAAAATACTTGCCTAATAGCTGCAACTTTTATGTGCCTGGTTTGGCTGGTGTCACTTGGGCAATTTGGAAAGCTAGAAATAAAGCTTATTTTGATCAAAAGTGTATCCGTAATCCATGTGATATTATTTATCAGGCATGTAGTGTTTTGAAATATTGGGCAAGCTTGTTGAAAGATCTGTCGAAAGAAGATTTGATCAGGGCGTGGAGAATCTCTCACAGACTGTTTCAGCGGTGGACTGGTTTCAACGACGAGACTTCAACTTCTTGGACCTGGTGGAGATAATGAAGATGATGACGAGGCCCGTGATGCTGAACAGAATAGTCAGGAAAACGCTTGAGAGGCAATGGGTTGTTGTCGTCTGGGAGTTTGCCTTAGTTTCTATGTATTTCGGTTGTTCTGGTGCGAGATGCTTGTTCTGGTGGCGCTTTATTTTGGTCCTCGTTTATGCTGTTGTTGATGGGTGTCGAACATCTCTGTTTAGGGGTTGTAAGTGGTGTCTCGTTGGTCTCTGGTGACCTGGTTATTTGGTTCCATGTATCCAAAGACTTTATTCCGTTGTGAATATAATGGAATAGAGGTATGTCCCTTCGTCGAAAAAAAAATACGTGGCAAATTCTCCTCCCATCCTCTCCTCCGCATTCGTATGTGAACCCAGCACGATACAAGTCAAGTTTCAATTAAAATTAAACACATTGTATGCATGAGAGGATACGGGAGGATAGAATCCACGTCCATGTGTGGGAGCCCGTACTGTTTCAGCAAGTATACGTGTCTGTCCATGTGTGCTTGACTCAACTTTTATTTTTTGCGAAATGTGCTTGACTTTGCTTTATTACCACTTAGTAGTAAGTAACTTTAGTTTCATCCTTCGTTGACAGTGACAACAGGCACACTTCCCCTTCCCACCTATCGAACTGCGATTCGTTCGCCGCGTATCAAACAGCTGGAGTAGCACCACAGATGTTGCAGTTGTAGTGCGATATTTGTCAGGCTTCCACTTTATCCATTCGATCTCGCACCTTTCTCTCTTCTGCTTTTGTTCTTGTATCAGGAACAGTGTTTCTATTTATTTACCTTCATTTTCATTCTTGTACCAATCTGTAACTGAGGCGAAAATGTCAGGTTTTGTTCAGCTGTTCGTAATTTAGTTTACTCCTAGAAAAAAATAGCAAATGTATTAATTGTGTGCATGGCTGCATACATTGTCGCTCGGTCGACGATCGTCACTCTGCGCCAATCTTTTTGGATGCACCATCATCGATCTCGTTGGTAGCTTATCGATTCGGGTATGGAATTCGCCCATCCATCATTGCTGCTGTTGTTCAGGCTCGTAGCTCCATCGATCATTATTAAATTAAATTCATAACGCGTTAAAAAAAACACAAGGAACTCACTCCTGAATCTCATTCTCGAATCGATCTTGTCATGAGTCATGACGCACGCATCAGCATATCTGTCGTGCGTGCATCAGACCATGGAATACTGTATACATAGCAGCATCGATCAGACCGTTCCAGATCTGTCAATTCGACTAGTCTGGTGAAAAGCTAGCTAGTAGAGAACCTAATCCTGTTTTTAAATTGTTATCGTTCGAACAACACAATTCTAAGTTTAGCGAAAATTATATTAGGTTTGGTTTTGTTATTTTCTTCATTTCAATGTGTCGTCAAGTATGACTGCATAATTTTTGAAAGAGTCACACTCATGATGTCCAGTTGTGAATGCGGGAATTTATCTCATTTTTTGCGTTTTTCTTTTAAAATTAAATTAATTCTTGTAAGATTTCTATAAAATTTTTGCATTCGAAAGAAAGTTTAAGTGTTTCAGAGTGCCTTCATAATGTTTCTAGAATGTGCACATGAGGTAAAAATGTGAAAGATTACATTGAGATTTAGATTTTCCTTGGTGCCGGTCAGGGGTGGATTAGAATGCAACTTTGAAGGGTGCTAATCCCTTTACTAAACATTTTAATGAACTTTTTTATATAACTTATATAGCTTAATTCTTAATATAATGAGATTATTTAAGGGGGGGGGGGGTGCTATAGCGGGGCAGCACCCTCGCGAAAGTGCACCTAGCTTGGCCCTAATGATGCCACTTGCCACAACTTTGGCATAGGCCTGTATTATTGTGGATCATTCGGATTCGGATAAACAGCAGTGGCTGTATGCGTACCGTGTGTCTACGTAGACACAGCATTGCATGCGCTCTGAACCGGATCGATTGGTTAGGTCACTCGGCTTGGCGGCGGAGAGATAAGGTGGTGGCCAGCAACACTAGCTCTGCGCTGGCCAGCAAGAAGAGATCTCAATGGATTGTCGACGAGGCCTATGAGGTCCTGCGTGCATGCATCCCGGCCGGTTCCTCAGTCTCAGATAGAAGGGTATAGATCCCAACAAGCATGACTTGGTATAGTGTCCCGTGACTCGATCTTTCATTCCGATCTAAATGTGGCATATTCATCACCCAGCGATCGATGCGGTACGAACAATAATTTTTATCGATCGTGATTACGTAGGGTATATACTCTCTCGTTGTTTAATAGATATCGCTGTTGAATTTTAAATTTAAATTTTATTATTTATTTTATTAAAAAAAATTCGGATATGTAAAATTTTAAGTTATGGTTCCAATAACTCTAATGATAAATCAAATCATATCAAAATATATGAAATTTATTAATTTTTTTTAATAAGATAAAAGATCGAAGTTGAATTTAAAAGTCAACGATGATATCAATTAAAAAACAGAGAAATATATTATTAGCAGTAGCACATATGCTCACTGTTCCCGGGAAAATTCTGGAAACATTCGATGCCTCGATGTGTGTGTACCTGCATGAGATCGATCTGTTCATCGGCGCCAGAAGCTTGGCAGAAACTGTGGAGATAAGATTTGCCACGCCGTGTCGGAATCTCAGAGCGCTGCCACTTTATTTTGTTTAGAGATAGTCATGATGTGGATTAGTGCCTCGATTTCTCCCTAAAAGCATAGCTTTTGTATCGGATTGCTCTGTCATCATCAGTACTTAATTTGGTAGCATCATTTGTTTCTTTAATCGACATGCCACCGGCGTTCAGCTCCGTGGGTCGTGGGAGGAAGAAAACGAACACTGAAGCAGCGGCGTAGGCCCGTTGTTCAAGGTTCTGGGCCTATTTCCGTTTAAGCTTAATTACCCGGAAAAAAAGGAGTGAAAAGTGAATGGGCTTAATGCAGCAGCGTGGAGGAGGTATAATCATAGTTGTGCTCAGCCCAACAACTAATTGACCTGGGCTTAGGCCTTTGGGACTATTATGGGCTCTAATCTGAAACTGGGCCAGATTACACACACATAACCGAGTAAACGAATTCATTCTCGAATCCCCAGCGCCTCCCGGACCTTCCACCGCTACCTCATTGACCCAACTAGATAATCCACGAGAACCGACCGACGGTCGGAGTGGCTCGGACCTCCGGCGTGTCTCAGGCTCAGCCCGCTCGCGTCTGTATTCAGTAGCATTCACTAGCTTAAAAAAAAACTAGATAATCCACGGCAAGAAAGGTTGCTCCATATCACTGACATATTGGTCCCAAAGCTGACCAATCATGTCTGGACTCACATGTCATAAACCTGAAATCACTTTATGCATGTGGGTCATGTGGTTCCCCTCCTCACCGCTTCGTCTTCCTCCGCTTTCCCCTCCTGTCGTCTCTCGGCAGCACCACTCCACCGCCGCTCGAATATTCCAAGCTTGCGACTGCCAGGGGTGGCGGAGGAGCAGGTGAGGAGGGCCGGGTCCCGAGCCCAAATCACTTCCATCGCTTGCTGACAGGTGCGCCGCTTTGGTTTTCCTCCTCCTCCTAATCATCATTTCTGCTCGTTTGTTCTTAGCTCTGTAGCTGGTGCGGGGCGCTGTATCCGTCGATTCGAGGTGCCTTTCTTGCTCCTCGGATGGGGTTTCCTGCTCGAATTTCCTGTCCTATGCTCGCGTTCGAGCTGAATGCCCGTGGGGCCCATTTGGCTTGTAGTTTCGTGAAGTGGCTTTCCATTTAGTACGCTGTAGCTGCTTTACCAAGGCTGTTAATTTTTCCCATCGAATTGGGGCTACCTTCGGTTGCAATACATTTTTATGTAATGGCCATTTTTTTGGCAGTCACAGCAGAATGGTTCCGGTCGTATCGTGATTCAGTTTGTGCTGCCCCTCTATTACTGCGACATTCAAACGATCTGGTGTACTTCGTTATTTTGTAATATCATTTTCCTCCAATTTAGATGATTTTGTGAAATAATTCTAACACAGTTCGTTGTTTTACTTATCTATTGATATGTTCAATGCAACTATTTGCTGAAATTTTTCTTTCCTGCTTGGTACATTGTTCAATTTATTGGTTCTTCCTGACGAAATGACTTGGTTCACACGTTTTTTCTAAGCCTTTTCGTGTCCCATCTCGAGACTGTTTCGTTCGTATTAGCGAATGAACAGAATGCCAGTACATTATTAATTAAAAGCAGACCTGGTTGGTACTTGGTACTTTTCCTCATTGTGTTTGGTCGTTTCGGTTGGCATGTACTGAAATTCCACTAATCTGGTGGCATTTGGCCAATGATATAAGCAATGTTGGTTGAAATTGTGACGGTGTTCTGCTGTGGCTGATGTTGTTCTGGCTTCCTACTGGTGGGTGCCCAGAGGCAAATCGTGTTAGCTACTTTTGGTTGAGAATGCTTGTTTCCTGAGAATAAGGAAATGACTGCTATGATGATATGATGGTAATCAGTGTTTCTTATGCACCTCAGAGACTAAACATGCCAAGAGCAGATCAGATGTCTAGAGCAGACTCGAGAATGATGCTGGTCTTCGGTGGCTTTGCATCAAAACCGGAGACGCTTACGTTTGAAGAATCCCTCAGATTTGTGAAGAAAGTGAAGGTATTTTGGATTGTATCTAATTTACATGATTACTTAACTTGCCTATTAACTAGCGATGAATTTGCTGCTACTTAATTTGTTGTCCCAAATTTGATGTGTATTCACTACCTGAGTTCTGATTCTTGCAAGTGTTCCATCTTATGAAATATCGGGGTACCCAGTTTCCTGAATTTGGAATGAGTGGCACTTTGCTTCTTCTGAGATTTGATTGAATAGTGTTACATAGCAACCATCAAGCTAACTGCTAGCCACTCTGATGAGTGGTTACCCATCCTTCAATCTCCCAGGTTCAGCTCACTGACCTGAAACCTTAGAAGTAGATCATGCTTGGATAATGTACGGAGAGCAATCCACAGAGTATGATAATTATGTCTCTGAAAACATCTAATTGGGAACAGAAGATGAAGTTAAGAATGCAAAAGTATGTTAGAATGTTCAAGAAACGGCCATGATGATTGTATTGAGTCTGTTTGCCCTGGTCAACCAGACAACTTTCTGATATTGTTTTCAAGATCTTGCCGAATCTGACCTTTTGTATTCATCAGGATTTCGTACCTGTGCTGATCTCCAAGTATGATAGTTAATCCGTAAACATTCCTTCACCCCAGATCATTCACGACTAAAGTTTCCTTACTTTTTCTTCTATATCTAGCAAATTCATGTAGCATTTTTTGTTGGTTGGAGGTCTATACAGGTATAATAATATGGGGATGCTCAGCAATGCCTCTGTTACCTATTTTTTTTTCATGATCTCTTTATCCTACAGGCTCGTGATTACATGTTGTATTTGTCGCTATTTGACATTCTTGGCAGAATGGACCTCTCCCAGCTAGAGGCCCACCGAGAGGTGTGACTGACATTCACTCCCCTTGCAGCACATTTATATGAAACTATCAGTTAACCTTCGCATTTTTTGTTCTTCAGCTACAGATGCTGTTCCAAAACCACGCAGATTTGATTGAAGAGCTCGAAAAATTTAGACCGCCTGTGCCTACAAAGCCAGCTACAAACAACATTTGGCCCTGGGTTTTTGTATGTGCTGTACCGTTGGTTGCAGTCAGCCTAATGCCGGCACTTGGAAGCCCAGTGCTGTGGTTGGTTCAACAAACAATTGGTGAAAAAACTATGGCGTGACTCTACTACCACTGCAATGCATCTATCTTATATCTGTAGTTGACGTCCTCATTGGCTTCATCAGTTTGTCTTAATATATGTGTATATATGTAGAGTAGTATCCTGGAAGCAAAGTGGTGTTCTTGATCAAGTAGCTCGTAAAAAAAGCAGTTGCTACTTGCAATTGTCTGAGTCCACTAAACAATATCCATTTTGGTTATTTGAGTTGGTTTAAATCCTAATTCAAGCTTCCATGGAATCCCAATATATCTCTTATAACAAAGAACAGCCATGTTGTAGTGTAATCCTTTGAGTGATATGTGCTGGGTACGGTCCCCACGTATTTTATCAAAAATGTAATTAACATCGCCGTACGCGAAGATACCAGAGTCGTATTTCTTATGTATTTGAAATTGCTTTTGAAGTGCTACTACGTCGAGCTCCCATAAGTTGCGCAATGACCTGAACCCATGCTTCTTGTACTTTCAGTCTGTCATTATAAGCACCCAGTGAGGTTTCGGCCTTTGCATGGGCAATCAGGTGGTGGTGCAAGGAATCAAAGGCTCTGTAGAACTGATCTTTTTATTACGCCCCGGTAAGGTAACATCTGTACTGGCGCTGCAGTTTATCGTTAGTAATGAGCTTGGATAGCACCACTAGTCCAGTAGCAGTAAACATGACACAGTGACACTCGATAGAGTTTTTGAGCTTTGAAGCATGGCTTGTTACTTTTGACCGTCCGTGCAACCTGATGGATAAATGGTCAGGATAAGCAGACAAGTCCTGCAAACGACGGCAGAGAGGCACGTACTACTAACTATGAAGGTATACTAGCAGTGGCGGAGCTAGATGATAAATGTAGCCGGTGCCGATTAAGCAAATACACAGTGATTAGTCTGTCAAAAACGTGCTCATAATATGCCTTAGCAAATCCATCAACCGGCTGGCCGTAGCGTAGAGCTAGGCGTTTGGAGTCGGAGCATCCAGTGCGAAGCTCACTGCCGACCAGTGCGGTGAGAGGCAGCACAAAGAACTCAAACTGTCTTGAAAAGTTCAGCTCTTAAGAAATTTTCATCAGCCAAGGAGGGGCCATGGCCATGCTGGTCGACACTACGCTCCGCCAGTGTGTACTAGGAGTAGTAAAATCGTAGATGTTCCTGCACGTATGATTTTCCCATGGGTGTGGATCAAAGAGGTTGTTCTTATTTAACCATAGTGAAGAGAATTTCAAAGAATTTGAAATCCAATTTCCAAACCCCCCGCTGCCTAAAAATGGGGTAAAACATGGGTGCCGTGTGGCACAACGTTTTGCATCGTCACGTCAACAAAGTAAAACGATTCCAAGACGCTTCAGCACTGCGCAAAACTTTTGTGGATCTACTAGCTACTCCGGACCATGGTAGCCCGCTCTCCAAGCTAAGAATTCGCGTAGCGCGTCGCCATAGAATTTCCTCTGCTTCCTGGTACAGGGAAGGCGTGCGGCATGAGGCTGTCAGCCAGGTGGTCGCCGCCTCCGGTCTCAACAAGGGAGTTCACAAACCAAGAAGTTGCATGCGTGTCACACGATCCTCCAAGGTATGATTGATTTGAAGCTGAATGGAGCATGTGGACGTCGCACATGGTAAATCGTTAGTTCTATCTAGTTCGGGCACCTTAAACAATAACCAGTCTTCTCCGTCCCTATAATTCCTTATCAAATCTCCTGTATATACTCCCTATAATTCGTTATCAAGTTAATTTTTTATCACTTTGACTACTTAATAATATATAATTAATAATATTTTATTATATAAAAAATTATATTTTTTAAATTCATCATTAAATAAACTTTCATCAAAGTTATATTTTTATATTAAAAATTATGTATTATATATATATATATATTATTACGTAAAAGTTAAAAGATTTTAACTTTGTATAAACTTAAAAATGCGTAAAACAAATGTAGTATTTTTTTTTTCAAAAAACATCTCAGAACAATACGCGTTTCGCGATGACGAAGAGGAAAATATCCTGGTTTTACTAGTCCTACCAAAAGAAGAAACGTGCATTTGAACAGTCCAAATTGAACACCTGCGTTTCCAGTTTTTACCAGTTTTGCAATTGCCTGCTGAAGGTTCCATGTTCTTGCGTTGTCTAGCCTGATCAACTATTGTTCTCGTTCACTTCACCCATGATTGGTAACAACCGGTGGAGCAAATAGCAAAAGGCGGTCGCCAGCGATGTCAGCAGATGCAGACTACTGGACCGGCGAACCGTCGTGGAGTCCATATAAGAAATCTGGTCTGGAAGTCTTGTGTAGCAGCAAAATTTGAACTTTCTATTTTGATTTGTAAGTTTTTTCTGTTTTGAAATCTCGGGTTACTTTCGAAAATTTCAGTATAGCTCCCTCTCTGCTCCGCTCGTTTGTGTTAGCGTGTCAGCATTTATAAAACCTCTCAAAATCGATCAATTTTCGCGATTTTTGATGGAAAAGGTTCGGATCGGTTTTATAAACCGACCGATTTTCGTTTTAAAAATTTTAAAAAATTTGAAAAATTGAAAAAATTTGAAATACCGAAAACCGGTAAAACCGGTGGGTTTTAAATTTTAAAATCTGTTACTGTAGCAAACTAGTAAAACTGTTCGGCTTACCGGTGCAACCGGTCGGTTTACTGTAGCAAACCGTTCAAATTTTGAATTTTTGATTTAAAGCAATTTTTGATCGATTTTTTCAGTTTTTGCGGTTTTTATTAAACCGATCTCGATCAGTTTTAACGGTTTAAACGAAATATTAAACCTTGGTCATTGGGCGGGGTACCCATCCATCGAACATAGATTCCCCCGCTTGCTCAAAGCCAAGCACAGGCCGTTTGGAACATAGAGATTTCTGCATAAAAAATTTATCTCAAAGTAATTAATTCAATTTCAATAAAAAAACATAAACAGAAAAAAAAAATTCGTGTTCTAAACAGAGTCCAAAATTGCCATCTCTACAGATACAATACCTCGTTTTCGTGTCGGTAGCTTGGCCCGTAGCAGAAATCGCAACCTAAAATTGTCATTTCGATATTTATATTTTCCAAAAAGAAAATAACAACACACTCTCTCCAATTTTAAATTAATAACAGCGTTGACTTCTAACATTGATCATTTATTTTATTTAAAAAATTTGTTTTAACATGTAAAATTATTAGACATGATTTAATTTCTTTTACTAATAATAAATCAAATAATAACAAAATTTTACACGTTTAAATAATTTTTTTAATAAGACGATGGTTAAAATTGATGTTATAAATTAATGATGTCAATATTTTAAAAGTAAGAGGATGGTCGCGGCAACGAGGTTAACCTGGCCGGCGTGCTCACCACTGACATATGGGCCCTCGCTGCTAATTCATTTCTCACTTTGAAACAATTGCGTGCTAATTCGCATACGCCCAATCTCACCCTTGCCGGGCCTGCGCCGCTCGTGTTTGCCCACAGCACAAGCCAACCAAGGTGAGGTCACCGCCGCTTGGCGCGCATCTGACCCGTCCACGTGCCCCTTATCCCGGATCCAAGGGCGGTGGGCGGCGCAACAACGGGCGCGGGCAGCGTCCCCACGTCCCTGCGATAGGTAGGTTTACTTGGCGAGCCATTCCTCCTCACCCTACGACATTCTATGCGCAGCACAAGACCAAGAAGCCCCGAGCCGTTCCCTTTCGTTCGCGTTCGCTTCTCACCGGCCTTCCACCGCTTGCGATTAGCTCCCGCTCCCGCCCCCGCCCCCGCCCCCGCTCCCCGCTCGCTCGTCGCCGCCCTCGCGCCGCCGTTTGTTTTCGACGGTAGATCCGGTGGCGGAGGCGGCGCACAGGCTCGGTGGTGGGATCGGCGTCGGCGGCTGGGGAGGAGGAGGAGGAAGTCTGGGGGGGACGAATCACCACCGTTTTTTCGTTCGTGTTGCGGAGGAGAGGGCGAGGAGAAAGAGGAGGAGGGGAAAGAGGAGCCGCGGTCGGTGCATGGCGGCATGAAGCGCGCTAGGGACGACGCGCCCATGGGGTCTCAGCTCAAGCGGCCCAACCTCGCCCGATCCGATCCGTGAGTCACCGTCTCTCCGCTTGCTTATTAGGCACGCCCGGGTTCGCTTCCGTGTTCCCGACGCGCTTTGCTCATTTCGTATCTTCGTTGAGTGCGTTTTTCGTTTTTTGGGGGATTTGTTCCCCTGCTTGATGGAGTCGGCGATGGTGTCGGAATTTTGAATCTCCCGGACGAAATCGGGATATATCTTGGTTTTAACTTGCGAATTTGTGTTCCTTCGTAACAGTTTGAAGTCCAGGTCGCAAAAATGCTACTTTGTGCGATTTTTTTTCTCGGTGCTTTTATCCTGCGATCTAACGGTCTGCCATCCTCCTGGTTCAGGGCGGCTCAACCACAGCACATGCCTCTGCCAGGTTCAGCCTCGGCAGCAGGTGCTGCTCCACCCCCGCAGGCTCAGCAGCCCTCTGCTAGTGCCGCTGCGGTGGCCAACCAGAAGTTGACGACGAACGATGCTCTCGACTACCTCAAGAATGTCAAGGATAAGTTCAAGGACAAGCGGGAGAAGTATGATGAGTTCCTTGAGGTCATGCGCGACTTCAAAAGCGAGAGGTTGGTCCATGACGCCCGCCCATTAGGCCTATATGATTTGTAACATATCCCATGTTGTCCTGCAATGAAATATGGATTTTCTAATCAGTTATTATTGTGCTGCTGTGCAAATATGAATGCAGGATCGATACCAATGGAGTGATTATTCGGGTGAAAACACTGTTCAACGGGTACCCTGAGCTGATCCTTGGGTTCAACGCCTTCCTGCCCAAGGGCTATGCGATCAAGCTACAGGAAGAGAAGAAACCTGTTGATTTTGTTGAGGCTATCAATTTTGTGAACAAGATAAAGGTGTAGATATTTTATCTACCATGTTACAGAGGTGATAAGTAGGGAACTAATGCTTTATTTTACTGTATTTTTTTCCTTCCACAGAATCGGTTCCAGCACGATGAGCATGTTTACAAGGCATTCTTGGACATCCTCAACATGTATCGCAAGGATAATAGGTCAATCCAAGAAGTTTACCATGAGGTATCTCTTTCTCTTGCTTGTTTTTTGTGTGGTGTATATCTGTTTTCAGTATAGTTTATGAGTTAGCATGTCTGTTTTGGCAGGTTGCTATGCTGTTCAGCGACCATAAAGATTTACTTGAAGAATTCCAGCACTTTTTACCTGATACTTCAGCGGCTCCACAAGCGGTGGCTCCTTCTAGGGGTGGATTGGTTAAGCGGGAGGATAAGAGCTCTGTAATGCTTCCCGGCAGTCAAACTCATCACAATGATAAGGTATAAAGGGAAAAATAATTTTGCTGGCATTACTTGCTTTCAATTTGAAGATTGTTAGATAGCTTGCACGTGCATATGGTAGGGTTATACAGTTTAAAGTTCTAATCCTAGTTTCCATTAGCTTTATTTCTGTGTATACAATTTTGTTCTATAATTCTATAGAGCTAGCTGACACTCTGCCTTTTATCCTTTTTTCAGAGGGCCTATCCGTCACATTCTGACCGTGACTTTAGTGTTGATCGTCCTGACGGTGAGCATGATCGCCAGAGAAGACGTCTTGATAAGGAAAAGGAAAGGAAGGTGGAAAGGGATAGAAGGGATTACGATAGAGAAGACAGGGATGGGGAGCATGACAGCAGAGAGCTGGATATTGGACAGCGTAAACGCAAACCTTTTCAAAGGAAAATGGATGATACTTTAGGTGCTGAGACGCATCAAGGAGGCGCCAATGAGATGCATGGAATACATAGTGCATCTGCTTCTTCATATGATGATAAGGATGCTCTGAAGAGTAAGTCCTTAAGAAATTTTTAACTAATAATTACTCATTACTTCCTCCGTCCCAAAATAAGTGATGTTTTTGACTTTTTGAAATCGTCGTTTGACCAAAAATACAAAAATAAACAATTCAAGCTTAAAGTACTTCTAATAATGAATCATTTCATAATAAAATAACTATTTTTCACAAATTTTTTGAATAAGACGATACTTATTTTGGGACGGAGGGAGTTTTTATTTTCTGTATGGTAGAACTGATGCCTTATATCCCCCTTAACACTATCTTTGAAGTAAAGATGCAATTTGGATACTGAAAACCTTAATATGCACATTTACAGATGTTAAGATTAAGAAACTATGCACATACATCTGTTACTATTTGGCTGAACTTAGTTTTTTAGTACCATTGGACTCGTTTGATTGTCTGAAGTACTATTTCATTTTTATTTCAGTTACTTATGACCTTGGGAAATGTCAGAAATGATGCACAAAAAAATTTACTATATGATTCTGTCGCTATATCAGTGTAGTTTGTTTCTTTAACATATTTGAGGAATTGTTTGCTTTCCACTTTACTGCTTGAATCAACTTAGGTTTTAAGTATTATTGAACTCTTGCATGTCTGAAACACTAATTTTAAAGTATTATTGAATTCTTGCATTTCTGAAACACTTTGTTTATTGCCATTTTCGATTAGTTACAACCTTGAGAAATGTTTAGAAATGAAGCACAAGCAAGGGCCATATAAGTAATTTGTTTCTTTAATACTGTACATTTGATACATTTGAGAAACTTGCTTGCTTTTCCACCTTTTGATTGCTTATTATTTTCTCAATCATCGTTCGCACCTTTAAATGTTTGAAGGATTTTGTTTGCTCCCTGCATGCCAATTTCACCCTCACCTTTCCTTGTGATTTCAGGTGTATACGCACAGGAGTTCCATTTCTTCGAGAAAGTGAAGGAGAAGCTGGAACATGATGCTTACCAGGAGTTTTTGAAATGCCTAAACATATACAGCCAGGAGATTATTACAAGGATTGAATTGAAGAACTTGGTTGGTTTTTTATTTAATTATGCTTGTTGTTTTAGTTTAATCGTTTGCTAACTGTGCTTAATGATTTATCTATGTCTTTTGTGAGTTTACATGGTATCGAGTAAATCATGAACACACTGCATTTGTTTGCAGGTGAATGATATACTTCAGCAGTATCCAGATCTTATGGATGGATTCAATGAATTCTTAGAACATTGTGAAAATATAGGTAGTCTACAATCTTTTATGACATGTCTGATCATCTCATAAAATTTCCTTGACCTTATGTCATATTTTAATAATGTTTAAAAATCTCCCCCCCCCCCCCTCCCCCTTCCTCTTGTCGCAGATGGAT
The DNA here is from genome assembly GCA_001602315.1 of Zoysia pacifica. Classification (NCBI taxonomy): domain Eukaryota; kingdom Viridiplantae; phylum Streptophyta; class Magnoliopsida; order Poales; family Poaceae; genus Zoysia; species Zoysia pacifica. The sequence continues at coordinate 22,196 of BCLH01001668.1, read as the reverse complement.
TTCTGGCTGGAGTCTTCAATAAAAGTATGTGTTGATGACCTTAAAAACTTTATTGCTCTTTCATGGACCATTTAATAATTTAATGTTAACATTACTTCCCTGAAATGAAGGGCAAACTGCAAGGATCGGTAAAACAGAGGATAAAGAGAGAGATCGAGAACGAGAGAGGGACGACAGGGATCGGGAGAAGGAAAGAGACAAGGAACGAGAAAGGCTTGATAGAGGATTTGTTAAGGATGGCTCTAGCCACAAACCTTCTATATTACCCAAAGAAAAGTATAACTTGTCCAAACCAATATCAGAGCTTGATCTCTCAAACTGTCAACGATGCACTCCAAGTTATCGGCTTCTACCAAAAAATGTAAGCTAATTCATGTCACGGTTCTTTATGTACTTGGTCTCGTGTAACATTTGGCTCAATCGCATTTGCAGTATCCCATGCCCCCTGCAAGCAACAGGACGGATCTTGGAGCATCTGTTCTCAATGATCACTGGGTATCAGTGACATCAGGGAGTGAAGATTATTCATTCAAGCACATGAGGAAGAATCAGTATGAAGAAAGCTTATTTCGATGCGAAGATGACAGGTTCTCATTTATGCTGGTGACATTAAGCTTCATAATAGCAGGCATAGGATCATGTTTGAATTTTGATTAGAACAGCCTCTGAATGTTCATATCATCCAGGGCGTAGAGGCATGCAAACATTACTATGCCCCATATTGTTGGCTAATGTTTATATATTTTATACGACTATTGCATGGTAGCAGTCCTACAAACTTATAAGTTTCTGTTTTACAGTAATACAACCGTTCCACAAATCTGTAGAAACCTTATGTTTACATTCAATGTATTGTTATTGGTAATTGGATCAGTGATTCTTGCCTATTTTTTTATTTCATTCCCTTTTTGGTATGTCAAATTCATTATTTTTCATGTTACCAATTGTTCTCTACCTCTAAATACTCCTTGTAATCCATGAACAAGAAGTCAATATAAGTAGAAATCTTTAATCTATCTCAGAATGAGCTTCCGTATTTCTTTGTGGGGCCGAGTCTCATATAGACTACATTATTGGCTTCGCTACAAAAGTAGAAGCTTACATATGGCAGATATGTGTATATAAGATACAATATGAGCGAAGCACATTTTTGCAATTCTATGCATACCTCATATGGTAGTTGTGTATATACTTCCTAGAGTAAATGTTTTTCAATCATGCCATTAACCTGCATCCAGTGAACTTCCTTTCAGTATGTCACTACTTTAGTATCACTTTCTCATTTGCTTGTTATGTATCATCCTGCATATGTAATGCCATTAATGCTGGTTAAAAGTTGTTCCAAACTCCACCAGGTTTGAGTTGGATATGCTGCTGGAATCAGTTAATGCAGCAACAAAGCGTGTTGAAGAGCTGATAGAAAAGATGCAGGACAACTCAATAAAACCTGAGAGTCCTATACGCATCGACGAGCATTTAACTCGTAAGTATATGTTCATGCATAGTTACAATATTTTTGTCAGCACTTGACATGTATGGAACTTGACTATCATGGTTATTCAACAATGTTGAACAGCTTTGAATATGAGGTGCATCGAACGGTTATATGGTGACCATGGTCTGGATGTGATGGATGTTCTTCGCAAAAATGCTAGTGTTGCATTGCCAGTTATCCTAACTAGGCTTAAACAAAAACAGGAGGAGTGGTCAAGGTGCCGATCAGATTTCAATAAAGTTTGGGCTGAAATATATGCCAAGAACTATCACAAGTCACTTGACCATCGTAGTTTCTATTTCAAGCAGCAAGATGCAAAGAACCTGAGCACAAAGTGTATGTAGATTTTTTGTTGCATGCGTAAAGTTTCATCTGGTTGTAGTTCTGCCCTTGCATGGTCGCTAAGTATACTATTTTTGTTCCTTTGTAGCTCTACTGACTGAGATTAAAGAAATTAATGAGAAGAAAAGGAAGGAAGATGATGTACTCCTTGCCATAGCTGCTGGAAATAGGCGTCCTATAGTTCCTAATATGTCATTTGAGTATGTAGATACGGAAATTCATGAAGATCTATATAAGATCATTAAGTACTCCTGTGGTGAAGTATGCAATTCGTCGGATCAACTAGACAAAGTGATGAGAATATGGACTACCTTTCTAGAGCCAATCTTGGGTATTCAGCCTCGAACCCATGGTGCTGAGGATCCGGACCTAATTAAGCCCAAGAGCCGAACAACGAAATCAGATCTTGCAACTGTTGGAGAAAGCAACACTGGGGTTGCTGCCAAGCAAAGCCATGATGATGAAAGCATTCCACATGAACAAGGACCATCGTCTCACGCTAGGTTGGTGAATGGAGTTTCAACCGACGCTCAAAATGGTTTCTATGATGTCAATCGGACTACACGTAGAGGTGACGAACCATCAAATACTGCACTAAATGGGAGAGTGCATGGTGCCGTTTCTGTTGCAGATGAAACGCCTGCCATAAATATCCAAAATGTACCCAATGAACGATCAGCAGAGAATGCTGGCGTTAGAAGTGAGCAACACAAGGAAAACTCACATATGCCAGGTTTGTCATCATTAGATGTTCCCCTGCTGTTCATAATCTGGTTAGATTTTCTATTGCCAGTTCCAAGTTTGTTTTGCTTGCTAGGTGTGAATACTTCGAGAATTGCTCATGATGGAGTTGAGACAGCTGGCGAAGCTAGGGCTGCCAATGAATCGCTTCCTTCTCTGGAGGTATAAAATCTTTCATAGGATATTTTCTTTACTTGTATATCTAAAGGGCAGCCCTGTGCACGTGGCTCCCACTTGCACCACGTTCGGGGAAGGGTCCAACCACTTTGTGTCTTTTTACTTGGCCTTTCTCTGCATTTTTGCAAGAGGCTGTTTCCATGGCTTGAACCCGTGACCTCATGATCACAGGGTAACATCTTTACCACTGTGCTAGGGCTCCCCTTCTGTCTTTACTTCTATCTATTGTGGTAAAATTATAAATATTTTTTTTATCTTTCATGTGAATATTTGTGCTGGCCAAATCTTATCTTTCACATGAAACAGATGTATCTTTACATTTCCTTCATTAAATGCTTTCAACAAACTCATCTGGAATTCTAGCTCTTACCTTACCTATTTATCTTTACATTTCCTTCATTAAATGCTTTCAGCAAACTCATCTGGAATTCCAGCTCTTACCTTTCCTATTTTATCTATTTGAAAGGGTGGTGAGATGGGGAAGATGGGATCATCTTTGAATGGTGGATGCACTGATGGAAATAAAGGGCGCTTAAATACTGAAGGTTCCATGCCCCATAATAATACTTCAAAAATTGAAAGAGAAGAGGGTGAATTATCTCCTAATGGAGATTTTGAAGAGGACAGTTTTGTCCCTTTTGAAGATGGGGCTTCTAAATCAAAGGAAGGCTCTTCAAGCAGACCATTCCAGGCTAGGCCTGGGGAAGTGGCGCCATCTTGTGCTGAGGCTGCTGGTGAAAATGATGATGCTGATGATGAGGGTGAGGAAAGTGCTCAGAGGTCTACTGAGGACAGTGAAAATGCCTCTGAGGCTGGTGAAGATGCATCAGGCAGTGAATCTGGTGATGGTGAGGAATGCTCTCGTGAAGACCATGACGAGGAAGAGGAAGATATAGATCATGATGATCAGGACACGAAGGCTGAAAGTGAGGGTGAGGCAGAAGGAACAACTGATACACATGATGTGGGAGTATCGCTACCTCATTCAGAACGATTTCTGAATTCAGTGAAACCACTTGCCAAGCATGTACCTACAGCTTTACATGATCGAGATGAGAAGCCCTCACGAATATTTTATGGAAATGATTCATTTTATGTCTTGTTCAGGCTGCACCAGGTCAACTTTCATATGCCTTTTGTGTTAATATCTCTCCATTTACTTTTTTTTTCTAAACAAATGTCAACTGCAGATCTTGTATGAGAGACTACTTTCAGCTAAAACTAACTCTTTGACTGCTGAAAAGAAATGGAGGACTTCCAAAGATACAAACCCTCCTGACCTCTATGAAAAGTAATATTGCCTTCCTCCACTGCTTACAATGCATCATAAGCATCTGATGAATAATTAATATGTGTTTTCTATGAAGGTTTATGACCGCATTGTACAATTTGCTTGATGGTTCCTCTGACAATACCAAGTTTGAGGATGACTGTCGTGCTATTATCGGGACTCAGTCATATGTTCTCTTTACTTTGGATAAATTGATTTACAAAGTTGTGAAACAGGTATGATGGTTCATCTGCTGTTCTTTTATTATTGTTCTTCCAGTTGGACAGCAGATTCATTTTCTGACTTCGTTGATATCAGCTTCAAGCTATCGCGACAGATGAAATGGACAACAAGCTGCTCCAGCTATATTTATATGAGAAGTCACGGTCTTCTAAGAGGTTCTTTGATTTAGTTTATCATGAAAATGCTCGTGTCCTCCTCCATGATGAGAGCATATATCGTTTTGAATGCGTAAGCAGTGTTTTCATGTGCAAATTTTAAGTCTGATTCCTTTCTACTGTACTTTCCACTTTTGTGCTACGGAACCGTTTGAAAATTTGACAATCACATTTTTTATTCTATGTACTGTTTGAAAATTTGACAATCACATTTTTTATTCTATGTATGGAATCATAATGATCAGTTTGTGCTTTCGATTGTAGTGCTCAAATCCAACTAGGTTGTCTATTCAGTTGATGGAATATGGTCATGAAAAGCCTGAAGTGACTGCTGTATCAATTGATCCAAATTTTTCCTCGTACCTCTTTAATGAGTATCTGTCGAGTATGCCAGACAAGAAATTGTCTGAAGGAGTCTTCCTTGTGAGGTACTGTTGTTCCAATGTCATATCAGTTGAAGTTTCTGATGGTGACCACCGTACCTGATCTCGTGCTTTTCTCCTAGGAATAAGCGGAAGCATTCCAATAATGACGAGCCTTCAAATTCTATGAAGGCCATGGATGGTATCAAAATTGTGAATGGTCTTGAATGCAAGATATCCTGCAAGACCTCTAAGGTATGCATCTTTATCACAGTGCATTCTGTTGCATACAATTTTACCTGAGGCTGAAGTATCTGTGATTTGCCATATATGCAGGTCTCATATGTGCTAGACACAGAAGATTTCTTGTTTCGGTTGCGGAAGAGGCGGAAACTCTCAGAGTGCAGGAGTGTTCCTGACAGATCGCAGATTTTAAAAATATATGCTGCGAAAGCACAGCAGTTCAATAGATTCCTATCAAAGCCTTAGGGTCCTTTGACATAAACCTGGTAATTCCAGCTCATGCATTATTTGATAGTAGTGTGACATTTTTATTGAGTTTTTTTTCTGTATGTTGCATCATGATGTTTGAAAGCACCCTGATCTATTGCAAGCACTCGCTCAATATTATATGACAGTCCGTATTGCTTTTTCTTGCAGTATGTAAACTGTAACATGTTGCTGTTTTTACAAGCTGCTTTGCTTCAACAATGAGAAGCTGCTGGAGGATTATCCACAATCCGCAGCATAGTGACATTTTGGAATAACAGCTGGAGGAAGACATATAATGGTAAATACACCATAGCAAAGCAAGCATGGAGGCTACCGCAGCAAGCTCTGTCGCGCCAAAAAATGTATATTGTATTAGCAGGATGTCGTTTGTTCTGGTGACTCGTTTTCGATGGTAGGAGAAGTCTATTAACTAATCATCATTTGTCTCTGTTGGTATAGGTCTTCTCTCTTCTTTTTTGCCTATCATTGTCGATTCTAGATATTTAGACAGAATTAAACAAGTTTCAGTTGTCATGTAGTCTACCTTTGGGTGGTGTAAGATTGACCGTAATTTTAGTGCCTCCTGATGTTTTCCCCTTGCACCCTCGCATTAGGAACCCACAAGGTTACATAGAGCAGCCCATTAAAAATCATTGAGCTACGTGAAGCAGGCTGTTGATAGCACACTAATTAACGTATAAATGATTATTAGTGGCCAACTAAATGACCCACTAAATGTTGTAATGTAGCTAATAACAGCCCAGTAGCTGACTTGGCCAGCCCATTAAAAGCCCACTAACTGACGCATCAATCCAATAACGGTCTAGTAACAAATTAAATAGCCCATTAAAGGCTCAGTAATCAACATATGTCGGCCTATTTAAGGCCCGCTAATTGGAAAACTGCAGTCCATAATTGGCCCACAGGTCGGCCCATGAAAGGCATAGTAATCAACAAATGTCGGCCTATTAAAGGCCCACTAACTGGCACGATGCAGCCTATTATTGGCCCACAAGTAGGCCCATGAAAGGCCCACTAACAGACATCAACCCATTAACGCTCAAGTGACAGATGTAAAACAGCCATTAAAGACCCAGTAACCAGTCGGCCTATTAACAGCCCATTGTCCAACATAAATCGGCCCATTATGGGCCCACTAAACGACTCATATCAACCCATTAACGGCCTAGTAATAGATGTAAAAAGCTCACTAACGGCCCATTTTTTGAATTACTGTCCTGCTAATACATCACCCCATTATGGCCCACTACCGACAAATTATAACCTACTGTAACCCACTAACTTTTGTAATGTAGCCCATTAACGGTCTACTAGTCGACGTAAAGAGGCCCAATAACAGATGTTAAACAGCCCATTAAGAGCCTACCAGCAGCTCACTACCTGACTTCTTTCAGCACATTAACATCCAACCCAACATATGTACGATCCACTAACTGACGTCAAGCATCCAATTAAGAGTCACTAACGTCCAGCAGCCCATTTGCGGCCTACTAACTGACTTACTGAGCCCGTTAACGCCCTTGTTCCACTATTCGTGGAGGAACGAGTTACGGTGGAAGAAGGCGATTGGGCTGGAATCGGTGGCGTGCGTTTGGGCTAGATGGTCTTGCGCACAGACCTACAGACCATGGTTCTTGAAAATGGGCTATAACGCAAAACCCAGCCCACAGTTACTAACAGAGAACCTAGTGCCAAAAACGGGACTCCCAGACGTTTGCGAGACCTCATTTAAGCTGTTGATGCCAACATACAGGGTACCACTGCAATCAGAGATTTTACTCTTCAGAATCTGTATGCTACCTGTACAAAATATCACATCTTACGCAAACTACCAACTAAGGCCTGTGGTCTGTGGATACTGGGATGCTTTTGCTATAATTTAGAGGTTGCTTTCTTCTTTGTCACGTAGTATATATTCCTGTGACGTATACTATCTAGAGACTGATACCCCATCCATTCTGAAATAGTTGTTGCCAGATGGTCCCTGAACTAGCAAACGAAAACGATTTCAGAGCAGAGGGAGTATCTGACAAAATCATACTGGTCAGTTGCACCTAATCCGCTTCTTCTTGGGCGTGTCATGGACTTGAGTCTTTTCTCCGTACACTCTCAACTGGAGATTCTCAAAGGCTTCTGACACCGCTTCAACCTTTAACCATAATTCCATTAACGCAATGAAACTGGTTGAAATGATGGAAGTAAAGAAGCTGATTGCATGCATACTCACCAACTCAGGCTTCTTAGCATATACCCTCACAATTCTATCTTGATTGTACGCAGGTAGCAAGTGGCTGACCCGGTCATCTGTGATTGGGAACTTCTCGTTGCATCCAAAATCCTGATATGAAAAAATTTTCAGCTCAGGCCAGATGGGAAACCTTGAGAAACATCGATTCACAAATTAGCAACAGAACATCATCTATCATGAGGCATTTGATGAGATGCCATGATAATCAAGCTCTGGGCAACATTAGAGAGGCTACATGTTTAAACATTTCACAAAAAATAGCTCCGACTTAGGAAATTAGAGTCCAAATGATTATATGGCGCTTAAGCTTGCAGAGTATAATAACAGTTGCATTGAAAACAAAGGGAAAATGAACCATATTAATAGCATGCAAGCACAAACAAGGGTTCATGGTTTGCAAGAAAGCAGCACCTATCAATCTTCATCAATCAAATCACAAAAAATATCAAATAACAAGTAATTACCTTAAAGAACTTGATGCTGGTGAATGTTTGATATGAAAAACAAGGAAAGTAACAGTTAGAATTTCCATATGTAGTACCAAAGTAATAAAAATTAACATTCAAAAATCAAAAACCTTTCAAGGGGGTTATCTTTTCCTCGGGTTAGATCAATCTTAACATTGCTGACTGCAACATCCTCTTCCTTCAGCAGCACTCCAGAAGTTTTCTGAAGACATACAATGAATAAAAAAAGTGATGTCTGTTCTTCACACAAGTTATTGCAACCAACTCAAAGCGAGAAAACTATATGCAAACCTGTGAACAAACTATGTCTTGTGCAGTTATCTCTTTGAAATGCTCCAGTTTGTCCCTTGGAACAGAATACTGATTGCAAAACTGAAACTCAAGAAAAACAGAAGAATTCAACACCTCCACGTAATGCAAGATTAGCTGACACAAGTACACATAATTATAGCACTGTTTCTGCATTATACATTTATTCAACAAATAGAGTTTTCAGACTCAATTTTGTTTAATTATGAATCTACTAGAGGACCTAGAGGTGGAGCCGTGGCTACAGTTAAGGATAACCAGGCTGCAAGAGTTCTGTTTTTTATGTCATCATTGTAATGCAAATCTAAGCATGTATCTGATATGATCAAAACAGAGCACTCCGTAACATGTGTCACCTTTTTTACAAGGGCATTGTGTAGAGCATGTGACAGATGACAATAAAAGAACACAAGTACATAAGCATTTATTGACAAAAGCCATAATACCTTGTAGAGTTCTCTTCGACGAATGCGTTGAATGATTTCTTTGGATTTCTTCAGCTCATTGTTTGGAGCAGTTTCAATGCTTTTGATGATTGTGTCATCCAACTGGAATTTCAGGAGATCCAGACGTAAGATGTATAGCAAAATAGCTGAACAATAAAGTAAGGCTGATTCCAAACCTTCCAAAAATCTTCCGGATCATTTGCATGCAATGATATTCCCAAGTAATCATTAGCCTCAACGAGTGCATCCACAAGCATGTGTTCAACAGCCTAATAATGAAGGGCTGTTAGAAACATAGCCATATACACATTACAATATGGGAGTGCATCCTTGAGCATAAGAAGCCAATGGTGTACGTTAAAGATAACCATGGATGAATTGCATCAAAGAAGCATTAGCCTACTGGAAATCTAGTAGATTTTACTAAAAGCTGAACGAAGAGATATAAAATATACCTGGCTTCCTAATACCTATGATACAGACACAATACAGATTGATATAGACCTTTACTGTATGGGTGAAAAATAGTTCTTTTAAACCAATCATATATAGTGATTGCAGACAGTTCCAGTCAGGGGTAGCATTTGAGTCACTAATTTAGAAAGCAACACAATTACCTCAAATTAAACCTACTAATTACCTTTTTTTTGGCTATCGTTGGATAATTAAACCCTTTTATATACATAAATAAAACAAATCTATTTAAAGATGGTGAAAAGTAAGGAAGTTTAATCATCTGTACCTTCACTTTTGCATGCGTGTAGACAGTCCTATGCAGGTCAGCACGTGTAGTAAACAATTTATGGACGCTCAGGTCTACAGTTCCAAATGAGACATGATAAGTGACATTTTACTGTCCTTAAAAAACGAGGTAACCAGCACATATTAAATTGAACGGGTGGCAACTGTACAAAATGACCTACAATCTTTCGCAGGGTAGCATATTTCGTCACTCATCACTCGCATGCCCTCTGTCAGCCTGGAGGAAGTAAAATAAAAGAGCACTGTGAATTTACAAGATGTAATAACAAATGTAACAATAGCCAAGCAGCCGCAGAATTAAAACATCAGTCAGAGTTCACAGTACAAAGTTACAAACACATTTCAAGCCTAAAAATATGGCAGTCATTTAAACATGTTTCATAAACATTGCAAAGACAGAGGTCTTTGATTGTAAAAGCTCCAAAGCGTTGTACATAGCTTTTAGTATATGACTACAAGCTACATATAATATCGCCTATGAAAAAGTAGTCAGATTCTATCGCGTTCCTCGTATAAATGAAACATTTCAATGTTGCATAACAAGATAAAACAGGTAAACTAAGACAGCAAGAATCATGACAGCTACCCCCATTTTTCAAGATGTTTCCCATCATCTGCTATAGTCCATCCCTACAATCTATGAAGAAAGTTATCACGAAAGAATGGGTGCAAGCGAAAATACTAACAATTTTCCATGGGCAATACTACTACTGCAGCTGGACCAGATATATTAACAAAGTAGCCAAATACCCTGACAGGAAATCCAAGAGCTCATAACAGTACAACGTTAAGGTTAAAAAAAAACATTCAAAGGCCGGTACACTGATTCTCATTCAGAAGAATCTAAGACAATCATAACAAATTCAAAACACACCTCCAATACTGGAAATTACAACCAAGGCCACACGCTCTGCAATCACGACCAATGTAGTCAAACCTGCATACTTGCATAGTTATTGTATCTTATAGCATAATTAGATGCTGGCAGATATATCACCATGGGCGTATAGCTGGATATGTAATAAGTCCAATTCAAAGACGCCCCTTACTTGTCAACATCTATACCATTTCTACCATTAGCAACAATGTCATAAAGGAATTGCTTCTCCTTTGTGCTCTGTGAACAATAAATGAGTAAGTTTCAACCCATTCAAAAGTAAGACAATACATTCCCAATATATATGATAGTAGATAATAACAAATAACAAGATGCATACCTTTTTAGTGGCAAACTTAGAGCTGGCAATTATCATCTCCTGCAGTATATATATTTAAGAAAACTAACGCTATTAGTTTCTTAGAAAACAACATTATGCACAGTAAAATGCCACATACAATTGAACTCATGTTCAACAGCTCCACCTTCTACTAGCATTTTTTGTCATTTAAATTCTAACTCCCTAGGTATTACAGATGTAACAATCTGGCTAATCTGAATTATTAAAGTTGACAAGTAGAAAGGCTTAAAAAAGTCTCTTTCAATGTAAAAACAGGGAAAATGACTAGTGTGTACTCTTCCAGACTAGGGCTGAAACAAAAAATGCAGCTTACCTTGATCATTTTGAGATAGTCAGCTTCAATATCAATTGCATGTTTGTCCACAATACTGTCCAACAGCAGTACAGACATCTGTTCGTGGGACCTGAACGAAGAAAAAGAGAGGGAAAAAAAACAATTAGGGACAGGCCAGGATTGCTCTCATGATAAATTAAACATGTTAACATGCATGTCTCCATAAGTGGTGGAATAAATGTGAATATTTATGTGCCACCATGTTCATGACAAAAATCTATCCAGCATGCAAATAATAAACAAATACAAAGCCTTGTCCTCCCAAGGAAGTTGGGGTAGGCTAGAGACAAAACTCACAAGAACTAATATGAAAAGTTAAAGACCAAAAAAAAGGAAAGCATGTGCACATATGCAGCATGGAGCTTATATAAATACTCAAAAGGCATGATCCTTAGTACCAAAATAAAATTCAGCGTAAGTCATGACAAATGAAGAAGGAAGACATGTATATACACAAAAAACAGCTCTACAGGAAGAAGAAGCCCTTTATTCTAAGCCATAAATCTGAACATAGTTTACAGACATATTTAACCTCAAACTTCTATACTAGGACAATATGAAGAAATTTAAATAATAAATAAATAACAGCAACTATTAGAAGATGCCAAAGAGAATCACCAGGTTGATCCAGGAATAACTCGAGGAAGGAACTCATGCTCAAACAAATGACTGAAGGGTCCATGTCCGATGTCATGCAAGAGGCCTGAATAGAATTTTATTTTAGGTAAAATAAAAATCCAATACATAATACATTCCAGGTTGAGTGAGCCAACCTGCAAGTTTTACAGTCTGTATGTCGACCCGATCAATTCCTAGCTCTTCCCCCTGGTTGAAAGAAAGTAGCTTTTGAATGTCACACTAGCTCTGGGAGCGGGAATTATGAAAAAGTATTGGAAAAAGAGAAAGGTGTATTGGAAAGAGAGAAAGTGTATTGGGAAGTGATAAAGGTGTTGAAGAGAGAAAGGTGTATTGGATAGAGAAAGCGTATTGTGAAGCAAGAATGATAAGTATTCGGGAACAAATTTTAAATGCTAGAATGACAAATAAAAGTGATCATAGGGAGTATTAATAATCACTATGTCGATCAATTTAAGTCCTGTGTGATAGTAGGGTGCCTCAAAAACTCAAGGGTAAATTCTATAGGACTGCAATTCGTCCTGCCATGTTGTATGGAGCAGAGTGTTGGCCTACGAAAAGACGACATGTCCAACAGCTACACGTAGCCGAGATGTGTATGTTGAGATGGATGTGTGGCCACACGAGGAGAGATCGTGTTCGGAACGATGACATACAAAAGAGATTAGGAGTGGCACCAGTTGAGAAGAAACTTGTGCAACATCGTTTGAGGTGGTTCGAACATATTCAACGAAGACCACAGGAAGCACCGGTTCGTAGCGGGATGATATGTCAACCAAACGGTGTGAAGAGAGGCAGAGGTAGACCAAACTTGACTTGGAAAGAGTCTGTGTAGAGAGAGCTGAAGAATTGGGATATCGCCAAGGAGTTAGCTTTGGATACGAGTTCGTGGAGGCTAGCAATTCACATGCCTGAACCTTAATTGCCGGTTGTTGCTCCTTTTTAGTCATCTATCGAAGTTTCATCTCTAGCCTACCCCAACTTGCTTAGGACTAAAGGTTTTGTTGTTGTTGTATGTCGATCAATTTAAAATGGCACGGACCTGATGCATTTTAAGATTGTCCATAACCTTCCCAGCAAGTGAATAAACACCTAATGAATGTTCAAAGCGTGTGTGAACAGCTCCAGGATAGACAAGATATGTAAGACCTGAAAAGGAATGAAAAAATGCTATTGAAACTAGAAAAAACAAATGTTAGCCAAAAAATTCAAAAATCAAAGTGCCAATGCCAATCATGAAATAGAGAATGGGATTGGCAGCAACCAATAAGCGAATTTCAGAACATCAGGGCACGGTATTTAATCACTGCATTTGTTTAAAAAGTGTGAGTGAAAACTGAAACTCACCAAGTTGTTTTAGGTCCCGCAACCTAAATGGCATGATGCATCAAAATGAAATCATAGTTAGACAACCAAGGAAGCTATATAGGTAACGAGAAGAAATAATTTAGGACAACCACTATCACCTCTGAAACTCCTCAGTATCCACAAACTCCAGAGCCAACTGCAGAACAGAGATATTAATAATTATTATATTTGCATAAGAGGACGTTTTGAGCAGCAGAAATTACTTGAATGGCCCTGTAGCCAGTTCAAGAGGACTATATATAAGATTTCAAGAATCAATGTCAAGATAGTGAGGCCTAAATAATAGATAGCTTGGTTATGAAATATTCACGAGTAATCATTCAATACAGTACTGCTCTGAATCTTAGATGCAATTGAAACTAAGTGCTTAACCAATTTCTCAGCATGGACCAATAAAGCTATGCAGACCATTATTGGCGAACTTCAGAAGCAATAAGAACATCTGTACTCACTCGACTTATTCAGCTATTCTGAACAACCCTAACGACTTTCAGGCGACAAGTAAATAAAATTCCCATTGATCTATGTGTGGAGTCTGAAGATTCAAATTATAAATAGACTAATACATCTTTTTGTGCATGTCAGTGAAATGAGTTCAATGTTACTGTGGTAGTTCCATCGTACCTAGTTCACTAGTTACATGACTACTAAAAAGTAAAAGGGAACACTTATGTTATTAAACACAAAATCTGTCCTATGTCGTACCAATAAGGTGTAAGGACCCACAAATAATAGTGTAATACACCGCATCAGGTCAGGCCAACTTAGACTTGCCATGCAGGCAAAAGGTTGACCTTCCAGAGGAACGTACCAATCTGAAACTGTCCATCCACCTAAAAAATAGCGAACACAAATGCTGAAACAGTTTCAAATTTTAACATCACTTTACACCTCCTATTTTGAAGTTGCATCTAATGTCAAACCACAACTAAATGACGAAAGCAAGACTTGTCTATGACCCAGTAAGTCCATAGAAACAATACCTATCGTTCTCATGGTAGTACGCACATAAGCATAAAACAATACAGTCTCTGCTCTAATATTTTGAGAAAAATATGACGCCGCGTGTATGGTCAATCATGCGATAAGCAGTTTTTGAGCCACAGCAACACCAACGTGCAACACATGACGGGTCCAAATACTAAACCCAGAAAACCAAATGGCACACGTGCAGCTACCGGATACAACGTGGATACACATGAATAGAAAGTAATCTATTCTCATGAACTCATGGAGCCAGCACCCTGCACCCACCAAGGAATTAAAGTAATGACGGTGCAAACTCCTTGCGGTTGGCTAACTATTCCGTCCACACGATCAAAGCGACGGACGGCATGGAGGAAGGAAACCGCATGAGCAGGAACTCCAGAATCAAAGCAAAGCATACTGCCAGAAAAAAGTGAACCCAAGTTGCGTAATCATGAACTCCCAAATTCCAAAACAAAACATACGAGCCAAATTAGGGACAACTCAAACGGCGAACCGAGACAACGAAGAACGACAACGAATGCATCATTCACTGATGCTTCCTCCTCCTCCTCCTTGCCCGAACAGCAGGGTAGGAAGGAGAACACCGAACTAAGCGCGGACTATCATAACGATTCATTCATCCATCGGTTTGAAGCGGGGAGGAGCGGAGGGGAGGCGGAGAAGGAAGGAAGGAAGGAAGGAGCGAACCGGGTCGAGCGAGATGCTTCCGTGGAGGTTGTCGAAGACCTGCTTCATGTCCCGGCGGTCGCAGCTCCCGTACCGCGGTCTCTCCGAGGTCGGGCGCGTCGTCGTCGGCGAAGGCGAGGGGGAAGCGCAGTACTCCCCCATGTCGCGCGGTGCGGTGCTCGTGTCCCGCCGCCTCCGGTTCCGGAAGTTTCGGAGCGCGTGCGGGCTGGGGCGCGGTGGGGCTTCGGAGGCGGTGGCCTGGTGGGGGATGGAAATGGAACGGATTGATGGGAGGCTGGAACCGGCGGAAGCCGGGAGGACAAGAAAAGGGCGAGGTCTCCGCGCTGGCAAGGCAAGCGGCGGCGTAGCAAGCGAGGGATTCGGAGGAGTAACGGAACGGAACGGGGTAAATGCAATGGCTAATGGGGGCGGGGGTTAGACATTAGCCCTCTTTAAATCAAATTTTGAGAAAATAAATTAAAAAATATTCTCCAACAAATCCCATAAACATCTTCCCAAATTTCGGGCTTTCTCCTAAACATCGCCCCCTTGCACCGACCGAGGGCGCTCCGGCGCCCCGTCTCTCGACTTGCCTTCCTGAGCTACGTGCGTTGACGCCGTCCAGAGCTACGTGCACGGCCGCCATCGTCTCGACTTGCCTTCCTGAGCTACGTGCGTTGACGCCGTCCAGAGCTACGTGCACGGCCGCCGCAACGATGGCAACGAGCAACGTCGTGCTGCAACGTCGAGTGCAGGACCAACGCAAGGCACGTAAGGCTTGGTCTCGATATCAACTCACGGAACTCGATCGCAACGAATGGAAGAGCTTCGCTGGGATCTCGCTGGCACCGTAGGAGATCGCAACTCACGTAAGTAGTCGATCTATAGGTTAAAAACGAACGTAACCTGTACTCCAGCTCAATTAAAAAAAAAAATTGGAGCTCAGTTAAAAAATTTGTTGGAGAAGAGAAGAAAAATAATCCTCTAAATTTTTTAAGCTGACGCTTAAACATAATTTTAAAAGTCTTTTTAATGAAGATGCTCTTGCCACTTCCGTTTCCATGTATAATGGCCAATTAGTTGCTGCTATGCATGGCTTGTCGCCTCCCATCGCGCGGCGGGCAGTCCATTATCTTTAAGTCGATGCCACGTGGGTCCAAGGCAGAGAAGACCCAGTTATCAGAAACAACAGGGGTGCGCAAAGACGTGACGGCTTGGGGTCGTGGTGCTGTGTTTGTGGAAGGAAAAAAGAACCGGCTGGTAGGGAGTTGCGCGCAATCCGGCAAGAATATTCCATATCATACTGGTGCCCCGCTGGCCTGTGGCGGCTCGACCTGGAGCCCTGCTTTTTCCACTGTATTATCTTCTGTTGTTCCAAAACATTTCTTTTTCGCCGTATACAGTGACACGCTTTGTCAGCATTAGATGATTCCTGTCTTCAGAGAACATGCAGTTTTTTCTAAGGAACACAGAACTAAACTGAAAATTTACACCATCTTGAACGTGAATGACCTTGCAATTTCCACGTCGATTTTGTGGCTGGCAGCGAATACAATTTACCACTAGGCTGCCCGCGCAATAGCACAATTGCTCATCGTCAACCAAATTACAACAGCGGAACAGGCAAAGCATAAGAATGAATAATGAATGGATTGAGACAGACACACACTCGATATCGTTGTAACTTCAATACAAGCACCTGGCGACTGGAGTGCTGAAATAGGTGTTTCAGTGACTGGTCGATCATGTATGTCACCGATGGGCTAATGCCTACTTCAGAGAACACTTGAAACATGTTCATCTTCTATGCTGAACAGAGAACACTTGAAACATGTTCATCTTCTATGCTGAAAAAAAAAAAAATCAATGGATGCAGTCTGTTTCTTCTTCATTCTTCCACAGATTTTGCACAACAAACTATACCTTGGGGCTTGGTTTGAATTCGCAGGGAATGAGTCATGGGTTCTTTGCCTTTATCCTGAGCTTCCTTGCGATGGCAGCCGCCCTGGGGTGGGCAGGCTTCCTGCCGCTGTCGCCGCCGCCGCTCTGCTCCATCTCCACCCAGTTGATCACCCGAAGCATCAGCGACTGCGGGCAGCAGCTGCTGCTGCTCTGCTTCCTCCCGTCCGCCGTCGCCGACGCCTTGCTCTTCTTCTTCAGCCCGGTCTCGAGAGCGGCCTCCAAGAACTCCATGAACCAGCTGCCCGCCTCGGCCTGTATCTGCCTCGCCAGCTTCAGCGAGGAGCCGAGCGCAGAATGTGCGTTGGCTGAGGAAAGAGCCGACGTGGACGATCTCTTCTCGTCGCCGCCGTCTTCGCTGACCTTGTCCATGGCGAGGCACTTCCTGCTGGCGCTCGATCCGCGGCCCTTGCCACCGCCGTCGTCATGCCTACTAGGATCCAACGTGCCGGGCGCGAACGACACGGATTTCGACACGGCGCCGCCGCTGAGGGCTCTCCGGCTAGTGGCCGTCCTGTTCTGAGCGATCTCCTGGAGGACGGTTGGCGCGTCCTCCGGCTGCTCGTCGCTCGCCGCGGCGGCGGCCATCGACGTGGCAGCCTGGATGGCTTCGATGTCGCTGACCGCCTGCACGGCCTCCTGGTGGAAACTGAGGAAGCTGTCGAAACAGGTGGCCGGCGCGTCCGGCTTCGCCGTCTTGATCAGCTCAGAGAAGATCCTGTTGCGTTCAACACAAAACAGAGGATACTGTATCATCAGGACAGGATTTTGCCAGCACGCGCATCGTTAACACAAAACAGAGGATATCATCAGAACAGAGGATATCACACATACTTGTAGATCCTGACGACGTTGTCAGTGGCAGAGGCGTTGCGCAGCGCCTCCAGGGCCGCCTTCTGAGCCTGCTCCCTCTGCCCTATGGCCTCCTGAATAACGCAACAAAGCATCAGCCATATGTAAGAACAATTCTCTACATTTTCATCAATATTGAAGACAGATAGAGCAATAGTTTGCTGCTCTACTTGGTCGCACCTTCCCTAGCACGCTGAGCTTCCCTGGAACTGGCACTCGAGCTGCCGTCGACGATCGTTTCTTGGAGGACGTCGCCGAGCTGCCGAGCTCATCATCGGAGCCAGGCGAGGAGGGTTCTTCCTCCTTCACCACTCTCCTCGTAGCTCGCGACACGCTCATCGAGCTCTTCTCCTGCATAACGAGCACGTCACCAGAAATCAAGAACTGCCTGGCATTTCTCGAAGGGCACAATTTGCCGGCAATTTGAGGTGTTGAGGATCGCCGTACAGTGGGAAATGGGCTCCTGGGGATCTTGGGATGGTTGTCCCTGTCAGCGACGAAGCTCTTGCTCTTGGTGAGCCTGGGCAGCACGCTGCTGCTCTTCCTCACCGACGCCGTGCTCAGGGAAGGCGACGCGGCGAAAGCCCGCTCCCTTCCAGGCGTCGCCGCGGCAGGCCGCTCCCTGACGGGCGTTGACACCGCTGGCCGCTCCTTGACCGGCGTCCTGTCGGCGTCGAAGTTGAGCGTGGTGGGCTTGATGCTGACGTTCTGCTCGGGGCCCCATGAGCCCCTTCGCGGCGCGGCGTGCTTGGTCTTGGCGGCCGGGTCGGGCGTGCCGACGACGAGCGGGTGGCGGCCGGGGAGCGGGCGGGCGCCGACGATGACGGGGACAGGGGACGCCGGGTCGAGGCGTTCGACGTGGACAAACTGGCCGAGGTGGAGCTTGTTGGAGAGGACGAGCTCGGCCTGGGCCAGCGGGAGTGTGGCGTAAATGGAGTGCGAGGCGTCGGAGACCTTGACGTAGAACTGGCCGTGCTTGGGCCACAGGTCCTTCTCGTCCATCTCCGCCGGCACGATGTCCGTCACCTGCAGCACCGCCGTCCGGTGCTCGCCCACGGGCTTGGCGGCGCCGGTCTTCATGCCGTCGAGGAGCTTGAGGAGGACGCCGGACGACAGCGTCGCCATGGTCGATCTGCAGGAGACGATACAACTGATCAAGAATCAGGGGGATGGCTCGCAAGAAAGTCATGTTCTTCTTGGTGAAATTAAATCGCGCCGCCGGAATCTAGAATCTGGGGGTCACCGGAGCTACCTTGCCTTGGGCGTGGATTTCTGATGACGGGGGGTGCCTGCCTTGACAAGAGGAGCGATGCGGGGGATCACCCGAGCTAACTTGACTTGGCCGTGGGCAAGAGAAGGGGATCGCCGATCGATCGCAAGTCGCAAATCACGCAATCAACCTCCAACAAGACACTCCGATCAAGCTCAAGCTGGGTTTGGCCGCGCCGCTCTAGTAGCAAACTAGCAATCCAACGGTAAGCTGCGGAGGAAGTGGAGCGGGTGGGGCGAGGGAAGAATGGGGGAGGTGGAAAGCCGGAGGGGTAGATCACGTGACATTTGGAACGTTACAAAGCCCAACGGTCGAGTGGGGCTGCCCGTGGGTGGAGGAGCGGACGGAGCTGGGCGCCGCCTGAGGCCCTTTCTTTTTTCGTCGAAATGACGAGAATGCCCCGTTCTGCAGCGACTGGACGTGGGCTGCCGGCTCCGGGGGACTCAAGGGTGGAGAGGGCAAAGCTGGCCGGCCAAGAGGCAGTGACATGTCAGTGTCAAGGAGAAGGATTCGGACTGGGCCTGAGCGTGAGGGCGACAACACAATGCAACGGACGGGGCCTGCGCCCATTGTTTGGAATCCACCGAGGGATTATGGGTTGGGCCTCTTTGCTGGACGTGTCCGCTCTTTCGCAGGTCTTTCATCCGATCCAGTACAACCATGGGCAATTGGGCCACAAGCCCATCAAGCAGCTAGTGCAAATTTGTGATGCATCGGGCTCGAGTTACCAGCACGGGTGAGGGCCTTGGTGCGTAGGATCGTCTGCTGAAACATTATCTGAAAGACTGAAACAATGGGTAAACCTAAGGTCAATATGCTGTCCCAGCGAAATGGTAAATGTCAGTACATGTAGCTGATAAAACCACTGCAAGTGCGGCAAAAATGGAACTAAAGATAGCAGCAGTGCTTGGTTCATTGCTCACACGTATGCACAACAACGGCAAATGACCCAGCTTTCGTTCCGTCGATCAGCCGGTCATAGCGATATCTCTTCTACTTTTCTAACACTACTCGCGTACCCTACAGGCATAACTGGCAGGCCGGCCACCAGTGACGCAGCAACGGCTTGGTCAATCCAGACCATCCTGTCGTTGCTGGAATACTTAGGCCCTCCGGAAGGGGAAATCAAGCCACTGAACCACCATCGTCTGCGGTAGCAGTGAGTGAGATCAGTCGAGTATGAGCAGGTCCTCCAGCCTCTCGGAGACCCTGGACGGCTCGAGCCCGATCCTGGAGCTGATCGCCTGCGAGTGGATGGTATAGAAGATCTTGTCGCCGACGCCGGAGAAGCTGGCGCTGACGACCTCGGCGCCCTCCTGCTCCAGCACCGTGATCACCTCGTGCAGCTTGAACGGCCGTCCGGCCTCGCTCACCAGCACCACCTCCAGCGTCCCGTCCTGGTACCGCACCTCGATCACCGGCATGCGCACGCCGGTGTCAACCGCCGCCGTGGGACCCTGCCCGTGGAAGGAGCCACCGCCGCCGCCGCCCTTGCGCCGCTTCAGCTCCTCGATCCGGCCCTTGAGCTGCTTGATGTACGCCGCCGCGTTCTCCAGGTGGTCAAGCTGCGTCACCGTGTCCTGCAGCAGCAACAGCAAGCCAACGTGTTTTTAGCATAATTAACAAAGGGAAAGATATCACTGTCACAGTAAAAGAGTACACTTTCTGCCAAACACAAGCATCACGAGCAGCCTGATTGTCAACGGCAGGATCATCAGTTTAGTAGGAGTATTATCCACACCTTTCTGTTTTCTTTATTACAGTAAAGTTTATTCAGAGACGCAATATAACACGTGCATGCTAAACAAGTTCAGCATCAGCTAGTGCCTAGTGGGAACACCATGCCAGCAGTTAATGGAGACTCTAGTTCTCTTTTTACACTTTAGCACCACGAGGGATTATTGGAAGGAATCTAAATTATTTAGCCATGTTTCAGACGGAATCGTTAAAAAGTATTTTAGTGGAAACCTACCCTACCCTACCCTACCCTATGGATAATGGATCGAATAATCCAATGGTAGGAGTACTACTAAACGAGGTGCCACCAAATCCCGCACGTGTCTATTAACAGAACCCGGAGAGAGACGTCTGACCCGGAGCGAGCGCGTCGCTGTCACGAGCCCCACCAAAAGCTCAGGGTAGAGCGAGATCTGGAAAGAAATCCATAGCGACTTCAAGCTTGTAGTTGTAGCACGTCTGCACGTGGCTGAATTATCACGGAGGAAAGCTCAGTGCTGGAAAGAACTGGTGGTGCTATGTTTTCAGTAACGTGACTGAAATTGAACGGTGGCTTGATCAATGATCAGCCCGGTCCCGGAGGGGCGGAAGGGATAATTAAAAAGCAGCATCTGCTGCTGATGCACGCATATGATTCTGCTTTATTTTTATTTTTCCATTTCTATGAAAGCTGCCGTTTGGTTGGCAGCTTCCGGAAGGAAATAAAAGTTTAGTCAAGTCAACCCCTTGTTCTTCAATTTTTTTTCCCTTCGGCGACGGGATGGATACTTACTTGCGAGATGAAACGAATCCTAAATTTCGAGGCGTTTTAATGGCTAAATATAAAGATAGAGATTTCTTTGCGGAGATCCCTCACATTCTTCCATGGCTGGCACTGGACTGGAGGCGGCAAGAAGAATCAGAGGAGGAGGAGCTCTACCTTGCTGGGGTTGGAACAGGACGCCGGCGCCGCGGCGAGGAGGGACGCGTGCTTGGCGGCCGCGGAGGGCGGGATGAGGGAGGAGAGCTTGAGGCAGAGCCCCTTCATGTGCAGCCGCCGGTTCTTCTCCACGTCCTTTCTCTCCATCTTGCACCCGCCGCCGCCGCTGTGAGTGGCCCCTTCACCGCTGCTCTGCCGCCTGCTCTTCATCCCTGCAGCTTACTTCTCTCCGGGTTGCAGTCTTTGCGAGGAGCGGCGCTGAGCTCTCAGTCTAGTCTGCGAGGATGCGGGGTCCTGGTTCTGGATCCCGGAGAGTTCGAGCCGTGGAGGCTGATGTGCTCTGCCGGGGACCTCGCTGGGGCGTCTGCTCATTTATACAGGGGTGGAGGGGGTGGGGGGGACGGGACGCCGAGCTGCTCGGGAGTGGGATGCGGAGAAGGGGAAAGGGATGGGGAATGAGGAACCGCTCTCGAACGATCCGCGCCGTCCGTTACGAGGGCCTCTTTGGACGGACCGATGCGGCGCGCGCGTGGTGGTCAACTCCCTCTGAGAGGCGCGTCGCCGGTTGCGTGTGGGGCCCACGGTTGATACTGCTGCGCACGTTGTACGCCGGAGCGAGTGGAGGGATGTGGACCGACGGTGAGCCGGAGCCGCGGTTTCACGGACGACCGGACGGCTGACCACCATCCACCACTCG